>BQNB010016433.1:57761-71648 GCA_026074375.1 Tanacetum coccineum
TGTGGAATTTGACCTTTTGCCTTGGTCAAGGGCGTTCGGTCAGGATCTGTATTAGGGTTGCTATATAAGTGTGTACTATCCAACGAATCACACCAAATGGCATGTTCTTATAGGTGACTTCTTGTCGAAACCGTTGAGAAGGATAGCCAATAACTTTCTCTAATGGGTGATTATTTGTCAACTTAGTGAGAGTATCAAACGATTGGTTAAGATGATGCAAATTTGATGGAATGACCCCTTATAAAGTTGTTTCTTCAGAACTCAGGTCTGAAGAAAGATTATGAAGGAGGGGTGCCTTATTAAATTATGCATTTTGATGTCTATGAATTATATCTTCAGAACCTTGAAGAATGACTTGAGATTGAATTTCCTGATTTGTTGGTGTATGTCAAGCCCTAGATAGATCTTCAAGCCTGTTAAGGTTGTAGAGTACTTATGTAATCACAAGCAACTCTGAGAGAGACTCTAACAAATTAAACTATTGTTTACGCGGAATATAAACAACAGAGTTAAAGAAGAAGAATTACTCAAACAATGATCCTCTATGGATCTTTTTTATTAACAATAAAAGTGTTTTTCGATCTTGTTTTTCATCTACGACGTAGGTTTCTTAAATACTCATGAAACCCTAACAACCTGTTACATAAGACTCGCTAAAGAGATAAGTATTATCACTTCCTAGGATATCTCATGCATATCCTTATCACTAACTAACTATACTATCAACTCGGATAAGCATAATACTACCAGGACTAATATTGTTCTACCAGCAGGAATAACTTTTGATCTGCCAGCACTAACTATAACATTATCCTTACCAGTAGGAACTACATATCTACCAATCATGTCCAGTATAGCTGGAGAGCCTAACTCAGGAGCCCTGAGTGAAGCCGTTGACCAGAACTGTTTGACTAAAGAGTCAAAGATGATGGGGTCATGAGTAAGAGCATACCTGAAGTGCGAACCCCTCAAGAAGTCAAGTACTTGGTGATAATCATCACTACCTTTGGGTTTTTCCAAGTAACCCACCTTATTGTGTTCGTCTCTATACTTGAGTGTGGCCATTGGTGATTATTAAATGGGGTTGAGTGTTAGTGCTGGTGGATGATCGCAATGGAGAGTTACTACTGGTAGAGAGAGGGAATCGAGTTGTCAAAGAGTGAGTGGAATGAGTAAAGAGCTTGTAAAAATTAGGGTTTGATGTAAAAGGTAACTCTGTTATAATGAGAGAAAACAGTAATTATCCCTTTAAATAGGTGACCCTTTGATGAATTAAATGCCCAATAATCACAACTAGAACTTTGAATTAAAATAAAACTCAATTTAATATACCCGCTTAAAGAAAAGTCAAAACTAAAGAAAACTAACATAACCAGTAGGAAGTGGTTAACCAGTAGGAACCAGTAAAGCTACCAGTAGGAACTCTTGAACCACCAGAAGAAACACTTAACCAACCAGAATGAATGCTTTATCATCAAAGGAAAGCCACACTGTCCATGAATAACACTTGAAAAGTGCGAAACTACCCTCATGAATGATGCATTTGCAAAAGGTTAGACCAAAATACACAAAACATATACAATGAAAAGGAAAAATTAATTATCAAAATTAACTAACTACATACCAGGGGTAATAACTAAGACTTTCAGTAGAAAAAAAAACTACCAGAAGAAAAATATTGTAACACTAAAAACTAAGTGGTAAAACAAACAAAGAACCAACTATTAAGAAAATTTTACAACAACAGTCCTCCCCTTAGACTCAAATCCTCCCCTCAAGGCCTGAGCAACTTATGATGAGCATTCCCAATATGGACGCACCAAAATAATTGAATCTGTGTCTATATCAAAAGGCTTTGGTCAATAACTCAGCCACACATTTTCATCCGTTGTGAATCTTAAGCACCTGAATAAGATTTTTCTCATTTGCATCTCTAATAAAATGGTGCCTAATTTCTATGTGCTTTGTTCTTTGGTGAAAAATTGGGTTTTTAACAATGCAGATGGTACTCTGATTATCAATAAAAAAATTTGTGTTCATAGAATTGAACCCATAATCAAGCATTTGATTTTGAATCTAAAGTACCTGACCATAATAGTTAGCAGCTGCAACATATTATGCTTCAGTTGAAGAAGTAGCCATAATGGTTTGCTTTTTACACTGCCATGAGATCAACCTTCTACCCAGGAACTAACATCCACCAGTTGAGATTCAATCACCCTGTGAACCAGCATGTAGTCACTGTCACTATAGTGCTTCCTAACACAAAAGGAAATCTCTGGTACCAAAAGACCTAGTTTTGGTTGGCCTTTAAGATACTTAAAGATCTTCTTGACTGCATTCAAATTGGAAGTCAAAGGTGTAACCTGTGTCTAGAACAAGCACTCACTGCAAACATAATATCATGCCTTAAAGCTGTCAAATACATGAGAGGAACCGATCATGGATCTTTAATAAATGAACTTAACAACATCATCAGGTTTCTCCTTGGATTTAGGCTTTGAAGTCTTCATATGGGGGGGGGTGTTGTTGCATTTCTTCTCACACTTTCCATATCAAAATTTTTCTTAATCATGTCCTAGGACCATACTGTCCTTAGCAGGTAATGATCCTTTCAGGCTTTGCATAACTAGCAATCATAAGAAAAATGTTGACTTACCCATCATCACTCATCTCAATTCTCCTTTCATCAACACCTCAAACACATCACACCAGCCTTCTTGAGACCTACAAAATAATGTCCATCCCACACAGACCTGTACAAGAATTATATCCCTGAATTCTTCTAAAATAAAGAGCAGTTTTGTCTATTGTACCTCTTTGTATGATGCATCAACCAGAAAAGTAGACAAACTATGCTACCAGGCCCTTGGTGCTTGATGAAGACCATACAAAACTTTCACAACTTTGTAAACATGCTTAGGGAAATGAGGATCTTCAAATCCCTTAGGTTGAGTAACATAAAACTCCTTCGTCAATTCCCATAAAGGAAGGACTTCTTTCACATCCATTAGATAGACCATAAAAACCCATAATATGAGGCAATCTAAGAAGGAAGTCTAATAGCTTCATTCTAGCAACTGGAGCAAATACCTCATCATAAGTCATGCCCATCCACTTATTGCCTATGAGACCATGAGCAACCAATCTGGCCTTAATTCCTTACTACGATTCCTCTACCTCGTCTTTGGTTCTTTAAATCCATTTTGTCCCAATACAATTTTCCCCATCAGGCCATAGAGACAAGCTTCCATACCTTTGATTAATAAACTGTTGCATCTCCTCTTGCATTGCCTCAACCCAATCAGAATCATTAAGAGCTTGGGCAACACTGCTTGGTTCAAGTTGGGATAAGAAACAAGCAAACAGACAATGTAAATAGTCTATGTGATTATTCCTTTTTGATCCATTGAAGCATAGCTGACAAATGTATTTTCACCAAATTTGGACTTCTTCAATGTTCCTCTTGTCTTAACTGGTGAAGTGAGATCTCTAAGAATCTATGATTGAGGATGAATGGTGTTCACCCGCTACAATTCCTAAATCTCCAATTCCTAAATCTTTATTTTTAAGAGGATTGTCCTACAAATTAAACAATACAGCAACAACATTAGAAATTACAAAGAAGAACCCAAGTCCATTACTGACTGGACCTGCCTTGTGGAACAATTTAAGGAGTTAATCGAGTATGATTGATGAATCCACCATTTGTTTCTTGATCCCCACTGCATATATGGCCTTTTAATTTTCTAAGAACAACCTGCTAAGGTCTTAACAGCAGTTCCCCATCTTCCCTCATCCGTGTACAGTTGGTTATAACAGCCAGGCCTTCTAAAATGTTGAAAATAATGGCTTGTTGGTCTGGTCATAGGTCTAGGCAGCATGATTACTTTCTCCAACCAACAGAAAGTGGCTTACAACAGGAACAATGCGGTATAATTCCTACTACCAGCAGGAACAACATCTACCAGTAGAAACAGATGCCTGTAGGAATCCTACTACCAGCAGGAACATATGCATGCTCTCAGGAACAAATGAGGGAAAATTTCTGCAATATTCCACATAGGTTAATTATACAATCCTAAAAATGATTGCTTAAAAAATCACAATCTTTTAATCAAATGAATTTTACTACCACAAACAAGCATGTCTTAGAACAAAAGAATTAATTTACAATAACTCCTATTGTTTATTCCACGCTTATTACATATATTCTAGAAGATTTTTCATTCTCCATAAAAAAAAACTAGGATTAATCAATGTGTGGAACTTGGTTTTTGGTCAGCAGTCTTTGAGACAAACCAGTTTGAAATCAACTAAAACTAGAGCGAGGCTAAGTTTTCATAGGTCTTGGAGCTTGAGGACTTGGCACTTGAAACACAGGTTGCAAAGCTATTGTCTTTAGTCTGAGACTTGTACAGAAAACTACAAGATACAAAGACATTCGATACAGAGTTAGTTCAAAATAATATTATTAGACTTATGAACCATAGGTAACCTGTGTATCATCAGAGGATCAGGCTTAGTAAGGAATGAGGCATGAATGTTCCTGTTATTGGTGAAGAGAACAGCATGTTTTCAACAGCTTGACAAACTGTCATAGAGGAGGTTCCCTTCACATCCTTAGGTAGGTTGTCAAAGATGCTAGGGCCATGAGGGATCAAACACCTCATCTGATCCAAAGTTTCTCTAGAATCCCAAACCAAATTTTAATCTAGAGGACATGAGGCGATTGATCAGTTTGTCCACAGTTTTTTGGCAGACTCCTTCTAATTGTCGAAACCTTTGCTTAGACTCCTCAAGTTTAAACCTGATCATTCAGTTTTCAAGTTTAACCTGATCATTCATTTTTTCAGTATATTTTAACATGTTTGTAGTGTATTCAAATCAGCATTTAAATATTCTAATTCTTTCTTAATAATGCTAGCCGATTGCTTTGGTACAATGTCCTTATGTTGTTCTAATGGTTTGTAATGTATTTTTATATGCTAAAACCTGGATATAAAACAATCTTTATATTAAACTTCTAATTAATCAAAATCTTTTTTAAGTTCTGCAAATTTATGGTTTCACAAACCAAAGTTCAAGTATTACCTAAGAAGATAAACCCATAAGAATGCAATCAGCAGCAGCAACAGAAACATCACCAGAATCTCACTTATCAGCATCATCATCAACGTCCAGCAATCATCCCATATACTTGTTGCAGCACCTTTTTCCTCACTTCACCTTCATGGCTTACCATTTTTAACATTTAATCAACAAAAAACAAGGCCTTGGGCTCCCTTCCGACTTATCCAGTCACTTTAAGTTGATCATGAACATGAGCTGACAAATGCCCTATTCACCAAATATAGGACTCCTTAATGTTCCTCTTGTCTGAACTGGTGAAGTGAGATCTCTAAGAATCTATGATTGAGGATGAATGGTGTTCACCCGCTACAATTCCTAAATCTCCAATTCCTAAATCTTTATTTTTAAGAGGATTGTCCTACAAATTAAACAATACAGCAACAACATTAGAATACATAGGAGACCCAAGTCATTACTGACTTGGACCTGCCTAGTTGTATCCAATAAAGAAGTTAAAACCATGTAGATTGATGAGATCCACCATTGTTCTTGGATCCCCACTACATATATGGCCTTTTAATTTTCTAAGAACAACCTGCTAAATTCTTAACAGCAGTTCCCCATCTTCCCTCATCCATGTACAGTTGGTTATAACAGCCAGGCCTTCTAAAATGTTGAAAATAATGGCTTGTTGGTCTGGTCATAGGTCTAGCAGCATGATTTCTCCAACCAACAGAAAGTGGCTTACCAGCAGGAACAGATGCTGGTATATTCCTACTACCAGCAGGAACAACACTACCAGTAGAAACAGATGCTGGTGGATTCCTACTACCAGCAGGAACATATGCTGCTTCAGGAACAAATGAGGGAATATTTGCTGCATTATGCCACATAGGTTTATTATACAATCCCAAATGTTGCTTATAAAAATCACAATCTTTAATCAAATGAAATTTACTACCACAAACAAAGCATGTCTTAGAACCAAAAGAATTATTTTTACAATAACTCCTATTGTTTATTCCACGCTTATTACATATATTCCTAGAAGTTTTTACATTCTCCTTAAAATAAAAACTAGGATTATCAATGGTGGAACTTGGTTTTTGGTCAGCAGTCTTTGACACTGTCTTGAAATCAACTAAACTAGAGGCAGAGGCTAAGTGGTCATTGGTCTTGGAGCTTGAGGACTTGGCACTTGAAACACAGGTTGCAAAGCCAGTTGTCTTTGAGTCTGAGGACTTGTCACTGTTATCACAAGAGACAAAGTCATTAGATTTAGAGTTAGTTTCAAAATAATTATTAGACTTTGAACCATAGGTAACCTGTGTATCATCAAGGTCAGGCTTGTTGGAAGGAGGCATGAATGTTCCTGTTATTGGTGAAGGAACAGCATGTATTTCAACACTTTTTGACAAACCTGTCATAGAGAGGTTTCCCTTCTACATCCTCAGGTGTAGTGTCAAAGATGGCTAAGGGGCAGAGGATCAAACACCTCATCTGATCCAAAAGTTTCTTCTCCAAATCCTAAACCTAATTTTTAATCTAGAAGGACATGGAGGCTATTATCTTTGTCCAGGTTTTTGGAAGACCTCCTTCATTTGTCAAAACCTTGCCTTAGACTCCTCAAGCTTAACCTGATCATCTCATTTTTTCAAGTTTAACCTGAATCAGTTCAGTTTTCAGATATATTATTTAAATGTTTGTAGTGTTTCTAAATCAGCATTTAATATTCAAAATCTTCTTCTAATGCTCGAGCTGATTGCTTTGGTACCATTCCTTCTGTTGTACTAAGGTTTGTAATGATTTTTAATATGCTTAAACCTGGATAATAACAATCTTTATATTGAACTCCTAAATTATCAAAATCCTTTTTTAAGTTCTGCATATTAAAGTTCACAGACCAAAAGTGTCAAGATGTACCTGAATAAGAAATAAACCCATAAAGCAAATTCAGCAGCAGCATCAGAAACATCAACCAGAAGCATCACCAGCACATCATCATCACGACCACAATCATCACATATACTTGTGCAGTACCTTTTTTCCTCACTTCACTTCAGGTCTGACCATTTTAACATTGAATCAATCCGACAACAAGGCTTGGGTTCATCAGACTTATCCACTCCTTAAGTTGAAGTATAGTACCTTGCTTTAGAATCCAACTGCTTTCCTATGTAACATTCCCTAGGAAAGTGACCCAACTTTAACAACTTATAGCATTTTTACCTTCTTCTTGTCAAACCTAGTACATCCCTGTTATTAAACTCATCTTTTCTTCCCCCCAGCCCTTTTTTTTTCTTTTCAAATCTGTTAATTTCCCTAACAGAAAGCATTGCATTTGCCATTTGATAGTCTATATCCTCTAAATCTAATTTTCCAATCTAATCAAAATCCTCATAAGTGATTTGCTGTTATGGATCACTTTCAGCAACAAAGGAATGGAGAACACTTTCAATCATATTGCTAGAAGTATCAGCACTTGATGAATCAGTGGTAAAAGTGATTGAAGGGATTGATTTTGTGAAATAGCATATGACAAGACTTTGAAATAGTGCTATCCCGCAGCACTAATAAATGGGAAATAAAGGCTGAATGGTATGAGCAGAAGTACCTCTTGAATCATTAACTTGAGCACCCTTCACATCATATTTCAGGTCCCCTAAGCTTGTTGTACAGATCATCAAAGCTTACATATCAAGACACCTTTTGTTTTATGAGTGATGGTCACCTATGACCAAGAAGGTGGAAGTGCTCTGAGATATATAGACACCATGTGTTGTGATGATATCCATTCTTGTTTACGCCTCGCGTTTCCGCCTTGGCGGGGTGTGACAAATGTATTTGAGACAAATCATTCGGGTTATAAAACTTGTACCCATGGCAACCTAGGTCCTTCTAGTTGCAAGTCAAAAGGCGTAAGTTCCTAATTACCATATGTTGCATTCTAAACCTTAAAGGATGAAACAAGTAACATCTAAAGCTTAAATGAGTTAAAATACATTAACTCCCCTTTTAAATCATGATCCGTTACTGTCAAACCTTTTTGTTTACTCCATGTTTGAAAGATCATTTTGAAAGAATTATTAGCACATTTCTCCCCCTCAAATAATGTCCCGTTTTCTATTTAAAGAGCTGTAGACATTGTTTGAGTGATAGAAAATTCTTTTAAAATCTTTTATGATGAGAAACTGAGATGACTGATTTGGTTTTTGAACGACAACACCTTTTTCAACACGTGTAACACAAATAATTTTTAGAAGAATCATAGACGAAAAATCATTTGGTTAAAAAGAAGACTTCTCTTCTTGATCAAGAAATAATGCACTGAAGCGTACATTAGATCGAGGGTGCACGGATATGACGTAATCCATGCCCGGGAGAACTTAATCACCCGTTGTTAGGAACAACCGTCTTTTTGGCGACGTGCTTTCCTCATTTTGAAAACCGGGTTGCATATCAGAAATAATAGCAAGCCATATAGACATGTTTTAAAAGCTGTTTGAACTTCTGCTCGAACTTCATTTAAAGACCCGTGTCATTATTGAATGACATTTCTAGGTCCGTAAATGTTATCGATAAGCAGAAGACATGTCTTGAAAACTCTTTTTGGTATTTTCTATTTTATATTTTTGTATTTGATTTTCTTGGTTTTATATTTTTCTATTTTGTTTTTGAAAAATTTAAGTAAACTGAAAAATCTTTTTGGGTTTTTATGATTTTCTTATTTACATAGGATACATGAAAAATTACCACCATTATTCTTCCTTTGAGATAGTAGATCTCAACCAGATCGTTTCCCATCAAATGGCATGTTCTTGTGGTAGACTTCTTGTCGAAACCGATCTAGAAGGATCGCCAATAACATTCTCCAATGGGTGATTCTTTGTCAACTTAGTGAGAGTATCAAACGATTGGTTAAGATGATGCAAATTTGATGGAATGACCCCTTATAAAGTTGTTTCTTCAGAACTCGGGTCTGAAGAAAGATTATGAAGGAGGGGTGCCTTATCAAATTATGCATTTTGATGTCTGTGAATTATTTCTTCAGAACCGTAAAGAATGACTTGAGATTGAATTTCCTGATTTGTTGGTGAAATACTAGCAGATGGTACATCTTGATCAATAGTAGTTAACGAAGTTGAACCTACTGGATCAACAGCTCTTGAGCAGCAACAGCTATCGGATCTAGAGAAACAGCACGTGGTGGAGGATTGAAGTACTCATCAAACAATGGTTGAAACATGATCTCATAGTCTTTCTTGGATGGTGGAACATAAGGTGTTAAAGAAACTATGTTTTGCACGAGTCCTGAACTGATGTATCCAGGAGTCAATTTGAGGCCCAGGAGCACACTTATAATCAAAAGATCTTATCTGAATTAAACCGCATTGATCTCATTATATTCACTTTTCTCCCCCTCAAAAATTGCATATGTTGTTGCCATTTTTGATGAACAAGTGAATTAAAGTACAAGCTAATGTACGTTGATCCACTTGTTGACTGAACGAGCATGAGAACTTATAGAAGTTGTTGATAAGACTGCTCGTAAATAAGAAGATTTCTCTTCTTCTAAAGATAAAGTGCACTGAAGCGTACACCTTTCTTTTCTTTGAGGAGCGGGGCCTGAAGTGTTGTCTGCAGACGCCATATGTCGTTGAAGAGCGAGGCCTGAACTAATGTGAACAGACGTCATCTATCGATGAAGAGTGAGGCCTGAACTGGTGTGAACAGATGTCATCTATCGATGAAGAGCGAGGCCTGAACTGGTGTGAACAGACGTCATTTTGTCGTTGAAGAGCGAGGCCTGAACTGATGTGAACAGACGTCATATTTTTATGTGCATCAGATTTGAATCCCTTGAACCACTGGTTTATGAGATATCAGTCTTTTCGGCAACCAAACTTTGAGTCTTTCCTTTATAAGATTACAAGATGTACCTGCGCTTAAGTTAGTAGTACCTGCACTGACATTAAGAGTTTGATTGCATTCATATGGGTTAGTGATTACCTCATTTGAACTTTGAAGGTTCACTGTCAACTTTGATTGTGTTATCGATGAACATCTTTCCAGTAGGTATCCACCTAAGACCAGCAATCTTGAAAATTCTACCCGTCGGTTTCCACCTAAGACAAGATCTAGGAGTGTTTGGTTTCTCATGCACAGCGGAAGACTTCTTGGGAGAAAACCTTTGTCCTATAGCAATCTGCCTACTAGGTTTCTGAGTATGACTCTTTGGTTCAACGGGTTTGGTGTGTTCTAGTATAGGATTGCCACCAAACACGAGAATTCACCTCTTTCAGGAATTTTGTTATACAATTATCATGATTTTCATTAAAGACACATTTATGACACGTTGAGCAAACAAAGTGTTTGGAGTCAGTAAAAGAACTAGAATTCCTAGAGTGATCTACTAGCGACACACCATTTGACACGATTCTACAACTACTTCTTACGATACGGCAAACTCCTAAGATATTTAAATGTTACTCTTAGATATGGTTTGCTACCATTAGTATGTTTTTTGTAGACTAGTAGTAAAGCATCACACTAGGTTAGAATCCCTATTCCTTCTTAGTGTCTTTTTTTCCTAGCTTCCTCTAGATAGTTATTATGAGCCATATCATTTGAACCATACGGTTCTTCTTGACTATTCCTAAATGAGTCAGGTGCAATCACGTGATGAGGTTTTGCAAGCACATATTCTCAAACTTTAGGCAAATAATAAGGAGTGACTGGTTTTGACAAAACATTATTCACATCAACTTGGGAGGCAAACCATGGTTTTGAAAAGTTAGGTCATTCAGATTTAAACGCATTCGGTTGTCTAACAACTGATTAGTTTCTGGGTGGTTGTAAACCAGTTTCCCCAAGATTGATGGTTTTGCAAACTTAGTATCCACGCTATTTCCTTTTAACTTTCTTAATTCGTGTTTTCAATGCTACCTTCCGCAAAAAAATATTTTCCCTGAATCTGAGCTTTAAAATCAACATTTTCAAACAGTCTTACTATTTACTTGAGCAATTAGTGAGTCATTATGCTCTTTCGTCTGAATTCGTGTCTTTTTGATAGAATCATAAAGTTCTTTGTAAGTCTATTTTAAATGCTCATTTTCCTTATTTAACTTCTCATTCTCTGCAAGTAATTTAGCCACACTACTTTCTAGTTCAATGTTTATTGTTTCCAAAACATCAATTTCATGTTTAACCTTGGCTTCATTACTTGCTTCCTTCACACTTTTAATTTGATTCTTTAAGTTGCAAATTAGTGTGGTTTTGGCCTGTAGCTGAGCTTTCAAATCATTTATCTCAAAAAATTCACAAAACTCAGGAGCATCCTGGTTTTACATGGTTTGTTTACTTTGAAAAACTTTTCTTGCCATTTTGTTGCATTGAAATTTCAAGTGAAATGCAATATTTTTCAAGTTGTAAAAATCTGTTTGAAAGTTCATTAAAAACTTCTTTTTCAACCATATCATTCATTTTGAGAAACTCAGCCTTAAGCAAAGGACTTTTTGCTTGATATTGTTCAGCATCCTGGTCAATCTCTCCTCCCCTATGACACATATTTGTTGAATCAGGAGTGGTATTGCTATCAACCTTTTCCAACAGATATGTGTCATAACTTGGTTTAGATTGATCGGTATGTTGTTGCTCATTAGCAAGTACATTTTGTGCAGCGGTCAATTGTACCTCAGCCATTGGCTCTTTGTCTTTTACTGGTCTGATATCTGCATCCGCAACATGTGTGATATAATTCCTTGAACTGCTGCTTGTATCATGCTTATATGACTTAGTCCCACTGCATGCTGTAACAACTAAACTAGCATTTAATGCTTTACTCGAAACAACCTTACTCTCTCTTGACTGCATCTGTCTTTCATTCATCCTTCTATCATACTGTCTTTTATGACATGTTCTTTCAGCAAGAGACTTCTTAACATTACCCATGTGTAGGAGTAGTGTTTCTCTAAACTGTTTAACTTCGATTCCAGTGTATTCAGCAAAATACTTTTCTGTCATTTGACTGTCATAATCCCAAGTGGATTGCGTGTCAATGAACATCTGAAATTGTTTATTGATCACGCAAAAGACATCCATAGATCTATCTCCTTGAAATTCATCTTTGTCAAGTTGCTTTTCTAGTTGATCCAAGTTTAGTAACATTATGCCTGTGAAAGTCTGAACATCTTGTTCAAAGAGTGTCGCAAATGCCCGTTCGAAACATCCATTGATTTTTAAATCATTGTATGAAAGAACCTGGAGATGTGATTGAAGTAGTCGAAAAGATTTCATGCAACTTTCCTTTGCTTTGTGTTGCATTTGTTGCAATTGATACAACTCTCTCTCTTGTGAATTTGAATTTGAAGATTCCATTCTAATTCAATGTGTGAAATTAAATTAAGGATCTTAAGTAGATTAAGTGATTGATGTTGTGGTTATGAGAAGGAAATTATACTTCACGGGATTTTACAAATCTATGATTTAAACCGAGAAAAGAATAAACTTTTACGGGATTTTACAAAAATCAAGAAGAAACCGTGAAATGATAATTGTTGTGGATTGTTATTGAGCTTTGAATGATTAACGGTTGAATTTTTTATTTTATTTTTTATTTTTATTTTTATTTTATTATTTTTATTTTTATTTTTTTTAACTAAATGATTAACTAAACAATTTAGAAAAATAAGAGACTAAAAGTGAAAAGTTATAACAAAGGAAGGTTAAATTTGAAAATGTTTTAAAATCTAAGGCTACTTGAAAAATGTATAGAAAATTAAAGGTTAAAAGTGAAAGTTTTAAAAGCTAGAAGGTTAATATTGAAAATGTTTTTAAGGACTAAGGTTCAAGTTAAGCATGTTATTTATCTAAGGGTATAAAGTGAAACAAGTGAAAACAAAAAGGTTATAATTGAAAAAAATCAAAATTTAAACAATATTAAAAAAATTGAAAACATGCATGTTATGTATCTTCTTCATCAGTTAACTTTCTCAAAATGGAACGAATGGTTTTGTGATCTCGCGGAATGCTACGGTTGTTGTCGGTGAAAACCGAATATACCAAGTTGATCGAAACGAGTTCACGATCGCAACGGTATAGGTAAGAAGTCCCGTAGTTAACCGACGCTCAAAACCCAGAAAACCCAAAATCACTCGAAACTTAATCGTTTAACTTGTAATTTGATACATGTTTTCGTCTAAGTGCATATATATATCCTAACTCGCTGGAACTTCAGATTGGCTAAACATCTGCTCTCGATTCGTTAGTATGTTATCATCGCTGGACCTGGGTTAAAATTTGGCAGCGTGACGTTTAGATTTACTATGAAAAAGGGTCTTCTTTGTACCTGTTTACCAAACCGCAACCACTTTTTTCCACACAAAACGCAAGGTTTAAAATTTTTGGGCAGAGTGACGTTTTAATTTCTTGCAAATGGGTCTTCAATCTCTTGCAAAACGCAAGTTTTTCGTTGTTGTAGAAGACAAAACGCAAGATCTCCAAGCAAATCGCAAGTCTTCCTTGACAAGAAGCAAGGGATTCTGATGAAACGCAACCTGAAATAGTAGACTAAACGCAACAAGTTATTATGGGGGGGACTAGTAGCAAAACGCAAGGCGTTAGATACAAAACGCAGCCTTCGTAGTCAAAACGCAACTAAAAAAACACAAAACGCAAAAAGTACAAGTTAGGACCACAAGTTGCTTTTAGATGTCCTTTTCAACACGTACTTGTTGTCTCCTTTATACACAAAACACAACTGTCCTAAAAAAACAAAACGCAACCAAGAAATTCCTTCTAAACACAAACCGCAAC
>BQNB010016434.1:0-71647 GCA_026074375.1 Tanacetum coccineum
TCTCTTTACGCTTATATTTGCATTTATCGCTTTATATTTACATATGCATTATATAGATGATTGTGTAACTTGTTGTTTATATTGTTGTGATTATGTTTGTGTCGTGGATATTGTGTTTATGGTTATGTCATTCGATATGCCTTACTACCATATGTATTGTTATTGTAGAACTAGTATTAACATTCTTCATATTGCGTCACCATTTGATGTGTGTTTTTACAAGCTTTAAATTTATAATAACTAGAAATACCATTTTTTACTAAAAACACAACATTCGGGCAAGTATACCCTATTCGAGTGTAATATAGTATTAGGTAAGTCCAAGTTGTTCCACGGGATTTGTAGCAATTCATATATTGTTTATCAAGTAACAAAGCTAATTAATTGTCACGGGTCAAATAGCCTAAACGTGTGTATAAAGCAAGCAAGAAACAAGGCATGATCCACATAACATAATAGATAGAGATAGAGCAAGACTTTATATAAACAAATCATACAAGTCATATATGACAGGTAATCATAATAACAAGCATATCTACCAATGATAACATAGAATCCTTTCTGCCTATATACTACATTATCACGAGCGCATTAAAAATGGTTTATATCAAATATGCATAAATATGAATTTGTCCCAACCCGGTTAGTCAACATAAGGAAGGGTCTTAAACATTAGTCCACTTGGGTTGTTTATCAATTTACCACATAATTCTACAAGTATGATATTGACACGTCATAGACAAACGGTTCAAAATACATCAAGACAATTAACCCTTTCGGCCTATTTCAATTGCAATGATATACCAAAAGAATAAACAATATCCAAGAAGATAAAATCGAGTTTCAAAACATGTATATTCATAAGTCATAGCGGAAACAAAAAAAAATCATCCAAATATTATTCATGTTTCATATATGAGAGCAAAGACAATACCATTATTTCCGTACTAACAAAACCACCAACCCCAAAACTAACAGATTCCATATCAACCAACAACCAATACTACTGAGATAACCTGAAATATGTCATCTAATCTTCTGGAATACAACAACGTATCACCAAATGGAGTGTTTGGTATCCAAGGTTTATGGTGATGATCTTAGAGAAATTTTGTGTGAATCCTCAAAGAAATAAGGTGATAAGTGTTAAGCTTATGGAAATGGATGATATGTAGACTTAGGATAATGGTGCCTAGAATTTTGTAAATCATGGCAATGGTTGTGGTTTTGTTGTAGTATGGTGGGTGAAAATGTGGTAAGTGGTGGATTAAAGGGGTGTTTGGATCATTGGATCAAGGATCCCTTACCACTCCTTCCTCCTCTCCAAAGACTTTAGAGATGTGTGTGTAAGATGTAGAAGATTGTATGAGGATATATAGAAAAAGGAGAGCCAAGGAGGTATTTTTAGGATTTACCGGGGGCCAAAAGTGCACCGCACACACTTATTTGTGCGTCGTTACTTAGTGAGTTAATGCACTAAAGCATTTAAACTTTCTCCACCGCCTCATAATTAGCGCCGCCTACTTTAGGGTTTTAAAAGATTTGTTCATTTCTGGTGAAAAAGGTGTGCCGCACTTTCTTGCAAGTGCGGTGTAATTTGGTCGTTTTCAACAGTTGCCTTTGGAGTGGTTGTAAAATAAATTGACTTCCGCACGCTGGCCGCTTGAACCAACATAAAACGGAGTTCCGTATGACCGAGATATGACCAAAACAATGAACAGGGTCCGCAAGCATTGAGCTTGAGTTTACATCATCGTTAAAGCTTCAAATCTTCGTGTATTCTTCCGTTTTCTTCCACGACACGTTCCAATAACCTACAATGACAAATATTTTCTATTCTATACCAAAAGTTCTTATATTTAACAAATTTATATTTATATAATTATTGATAACACATATAAAAACATGTATAATTTGAGCGTTATCAAATCCCTCCACACTTAAAACTTTGCTTGCCCTCAAGCAAATCTAAGAAAAAAAAATTTATAAACAAGGTCCTAGGTGACAAGACAAGAAATTTTTTATTATATATATATATATATATATATATATATATATATTTTAATTTAAAATTTTTTGTTGGGTGTGAAATTTTCAAAAATATTTTTGGTTTTTAAAACAAATAAGTGCAAAAGGCGCAAGCACCCCCCCCCCCCCCCCACACTTAAAGGTTTGCTTGTCCTCAGGAAAAAAGGGTGTGGATAAGGCATGGGTAACATATATACTGGAATAGTTTAAATAATATACATGTCGACAAGTCCAAGAACCCTGTTGCTTTGTCACGACAATCCACAAACCCGGATATAATCCGAAATCAAACAGCTCATCCTCGAACTCTTACAAATGATATAACGATACGCCTCACATCAACTTTTATTCATACTTCACTTTTTTCGATTTTTTTCACTCTTTTTTTTTCATTTCATTTTTTTTCAAGAACTAACAATTCCCCTACATTTAGTATAAGTATACACCATAAAAAATACAAAACACGAAGTTGCGCATCTTCATCTTTGTCAAAATGGCACATCACTCACAACAAAGCGCGAACAAACTATGAGCAAAAATCAACCAATCATAACGAGCAACTAGCAACCAACCGTAGAGACTTTCGACAAGGGGTAAGGCTAAGCTAAAGGTTATTTTTTTTAGTGGATGAGAAAAATGACTAAAAGGCTCATCGGGTAAACTAGGGTAATCTAGCACTAAAGAAGAGTGCTACAGAAGGGCTTTATTAGGGTGGTAGCTAATCATGTAATTAGTCTAAAAGAATAATAATTTTAAATGGAATGGCTATATTGGGTTAAATCCTAAATTGTCTCTTTATCACATAAAAATACCTATATCACGCGAACGTGATTTCACTGCGGTCTCGTAAATTATTATCAAGCACAAGTTTTCTAGAATCGTATACAGTCAACCGGCAACACTCAAATCAAAGGAATCAAGCATAAAATACGTTTAAATGCATAACATGCTCAAAACCTCACCTTTTTTACTGGAATGGTTATAAATGCCCAAGTAATGTCATCGATTCCGATTCGGATCTGCTTTATCAATGCGGGACACATATCTTGATTTTTCAAAACATTATTAATTTCCTAAGATTAATTCTAATATATTAACCTAAGTGGCAAAAAATTTAAAAACAAGAATAGATTTTTAGATTACCAAGGGCGGACAAAAGTTACAAATTAATAATGAGTATGATTTTTCAATTTATTTCCCCCCACACTTAAGTTGAGCATTATGCGTAATTAGAAAATAACTTAAAAGTGGAATAATGGGGAAAATAAATATAAGAGGAACGAAACTTCTCGGGGCTCATAAGTACTTGATTGAATTCTGGAAGATATGGCGCGAAACAAAACGCCAAACATGTGTATTCTACCACATGCAATATACTGATCCAAATATATCACACCCCAAGTGATAAGATGCCAACCACCAATCCGAGCTCCACATGTTTTATTTAATCTGCAAAATAAACTAAACTACAAAAAAACCGTAAAATATAAAGTGCACTTTTATAGGCACCACGATTGCAATTAGCGTATGCAACAAGCCTTTAAACCCCTCGGTGGCCCGAGTGGACGAGTTATAGTCTTGTGAGGGTTTCTAGCGAACACACCCACAAAGTTCAAAACAATTGTTTTTATATATTTTTATATTTTTTCATTAAATTTTTATTTATATACATTTACTAAAACAAACACACATAAAAATATTTCATTTTTAATTTTTTTTTTTTTGGGTTTTGGTTTAAAAACAAATACATATCAAGCACATCCTTAATTATTTATGGTACAAAAACTTATAACTACAAAAAAATATTAAAACAAATATTTTTGGGTCTTTTTTATTTTTAGGCATAAATTAAACACAAATCAAATATACAATAATTATATAACATATAAAACAAAAAGTAACAACATTTATTTTTTGGTAGACCAGAAGTTTGCGTCGCACTTAAAGGAAAGTGCGGCGAAAATCGAGTCTTAAAAAAAATTTTTTTTATTTCAAATATTCAAATGATGGCGGAAATATTTACAAATATTTATAAAACAATATGTGTTCGGCAGTTTTATCATGACATAAAACATATATTTTTTATCACACTTTATTAGTTACAAACACATATATAATCGCTAATAAAAAAAAAAAACCCACCCCACCCCAAACACATGCAAACACAAACAAACAAACTAAACAAAAGGAAATACGAACTCTTTTTTAAGATTTTAATGAAATATGAAACTCTTTTTTTTAACTTTTTTATTTTTATTTTATATATGGTCATACTTATAAATACACAAGCAAGCAAACATGCAAACACAAAATAAAACACATAACACATAACAGATAAACAGTCATACAAACACACAGACAAGAACATTATTAAAAAAATGAAACTTCTTTTTAGATTTTTATAGTTTTTGACACTTTTACATAATAATGCAAACAAACACACATAAACAAGCAAACTAAGATGCATAAACAAATAAAGACATTTAACAATTATTCACATAACATAAAAGAAAATGCATATGATTTATTTTTATACAAAACTGACTCTTTTTGTTATTGCAGGTGCAAAGTGCGGCGCACAAAATTAATTGTGCGGCGTACTTACTGCAAAATTTCCGAAAATTATATTTTTCACAGATGAAATGCAAGAAATATAAACAAACTAACAAAACACATGTTTATTATATCAACAGGAACATGTCAGAAAACAAAATAAGCAAAAACAATTTAGAAATAAAATCTTTTTTGGTTTTTTGAATGACAACTAAATATCCACAATTGTACAAGGCATAAAATCATATAAAATAAAATTTTAAATGATCACATACCTGAGACTAGCAATTTGGGGGTTTTGTTTGGGTTTTGGTTTTAAATCAGTTTATGTTTGTGAAAATTTGCAGAAAGTGCGGCGTACTTGGGTAAAGTACGGCGTACTTCCTGGGTTTTCAGGAAAACCGGCGCACAAATTGTATGTGCGGCGTACTTCCTGAAGAAAAGTGATTTTTGGGTTCCGTTTGCCAGAAAACGGTACGGCGAGTTTATAAAGTTGGATTTGTAAAACAATACGGCGATTTTGGTGTGAAACCGGTGTACTTCGAGTATAAACCTCCAAAATAAGAAACAGGAACAGAGGAAGCGCGGCGCACAAGGTTAATTGTGTGCCATACTTTCTGCAACAGCAGACGTATTTAAAGATTTAAAGAGATTTAAAGACACGTAAGATGCACAAGACTAGCAAACAATCTGCAAACAACTAAACAAATCCCCGGCAACGGCGCCAAAAACTTGATGTGTGTTTTTACAAGCTTTAAATTTATAATAACTAGAAAAACCAATTTTTACTAAAAACACAACATTCAGGCAAGTATACCATATTCGAGAGTAATATAGTATTAGGTAAGTCTAGGTCGTTCCACGGGATTTGTAGCAATTTACAAATTGTTTATCAAGTAACAAAGCTAATTCATTGTCACGGGTCAAATAGCCTAAACGTGTGTATAAAGCAAGCAAGAAACAAGGCATGATCCACATAACATAATAGATAGAGATAGAGCAAGACTTTATATAAATAAAGCATACAAGTCATATATGACGGGTAATCATAATAACAAGCATATCTACCAATGATAACATAGAATCCTTTCGGCCTATATACTACATTATCACGAGCGCATTAAAAATGGTTTATATCAAATATGCATAAATATGAATTCTTTTAAAACGTGGGTGTATATAAGAGCAAAGCAAGAAAGAAATCAAAACGGGTCATATTTGGGTTCCCACCACTTATATATTATAGTTAGGGAGGGGGGGGAGTTAGAGGCAAAAAAAAGGGGGGGGGGACCTTTTAATTTAAAACCAAAGCCATATTAAGTCTTTATTTATGGAGGGTTAAGCTTATATAAAAACTAAAAGCATAGCTACCCAAATTGATAACATTAGGAATCCCTTGTCGGGGGGCCTCCCTTTTTTTGTTACTGTTTCCTTTATCGCACGGATGCGCAATTATAAAATCTGGTTTTTATATCAAATATGCTTAAATTTGGAAACTGATCCCTACCCGATATCGGGTTCAAACATTAAAGGGGTAAGGGATCTTAAACATTAGTCCACTTGGGTTGTTTATCAAATTTTACCACCACAATTTCTCACAAAAGGTATGGCATATTGAACAAGTTCATAGGACCCAAAACGGTTCAAAATACCATCAAAGGGGAGGGGGGGGGACAATTAAAAACCCCTTTTCGGCCTATTTTTTTCAATTGCAATGGATATTTCCAAAAGATAAATTAAGGGAATACCAAGCCAAAGATAACATCTACTCGGAGTTTTCATAAAACTTGTATATTTATAAGTCATTAGCAAAATCATTCCAAATATTTATTCATGGTTTTCACTTATGCGAAGCAAAGTAAGTAAATCAATACCAATATTTTCGTGACTTAAACATAAACCACCAATATCCTTATAATAATTAAACAATTTTCCATGGAGCCAACCAAACAAAACCAGAATGCTACTGAGTATAACCCCGTGGAATAAATATTTATGTCCACCTAACTTCTGGGAAAAATTCAAACAACGTATATCACCAAATGGAGTTGTTTTGTAACCAAGGGTTATCTGGTGGGTTGATTTTAATGAGGATTTTGCGTGTTGTATTTTCATCTAAGAATCAAGGTGATAAAAGTGTTTAAAGGCTTATGAGGAAAATGGGTATGATATGTAAAAGCTATATATTGGTGTTTTTGAATTTTGGAAAATCATGGGGCTTATGTGGTGGTTTTTGTGGTGGTTCTGTATTTATGGTGTGAAATTGGTGGTAAAATGTGGTGGGATTAAAGGGTTGTTTGGGATCATTGGATCCATGGTTCCTCAACCACTCCTTCCTTCCCTCTGCATAGGCTTTAGAGAAATTGTTATGGTGTTTAAAGATGTATGAAGGATTGTCATTGGAGAGGTTATATTTTTGAAATGGGGAGAGCCAAGGAGGGTATTATTTATAGGCTTTTTGGGGGGGTCCAAAAAAGTTGCTCCGCATAAACTTATTTGTTGCGCCGTTAACTTAGTGGATTAGTTTATATTGCACTTAGGGCACTTTTTAATTGGCATTTTAATTTTTTTCTCCAACCCGCACTCAAAAGTACGCCGCCACTTTGGGGTAAATAAAATAATAAAACCCGGCCGCGCCAACTTTAAGGGGGTGGTTTTTTAAAAAAGGATTTTTTAGTTTCTGGGGTTGAAACAACGTAGCGCGGCACTTTCTGCAAAGTGCGGCGGTAACTTTTTTGTTTTCATTTTTTCAGCAGTTGGCCTTTTATATTGGGTTGTATCTTAATTGAACTTCCGCTCGCGTGGGGGGGCCGCTTGAACCAAAACTAAACCCGGGAGTCATGAGTTCGTATTTGGACCGTGTTTATTGAACCAAAAACAGTGAATAGGTTAATAGGAAGCATTTGTCAGCTTGAGTTTTTCTTTTCTATACGTTTCTTATTAAGCGTTTTTAAAATCTTCGGTCTTATTTCTTCTGTTTTTTTCTTCCATGACACGTTCCAATAACCTACAATGACAAATATATTCTATTCTATACCAAAAGTTCTTATATTTAACCATTTTATATATATATAATTATTGATAACGCATATAAAAACATGTATAATTTGAGCGTTATCACCATTGATCGGATAATTAATACGAAAGTATTTTAATTTTTAAACGAAAACATATTCACCCCCTCCCTCTACGTATTCCACAGACTCACTTAAGTCGACTACAAGTCAATTTTAGTCGAATCCCAAGTTGAAGAGAACAAATGGTTAAACCCTTTGGCTTAATTGTGCCCTAGACAATCCATTAGGGTTTCCCAAAACCCTAATCGAGCCCTAACTCATCCTCTTGGATGATTATGGTTTTCCCTTGGTTTTCATACTTACCTAACTAGCGATGGGTTCATAGCCCTAGTTCTACATGTGCAATAATGGTGGATACCTGACGCAGTCCAAGTGGTGTTCATCCCAAAACCATAGAAGTTTACGTGAAGCATCAAGAAGAAGAAGAAGAAAAAGGCGTTCTGTGCAGATGTTAAAGGTAAAGGAGCTTACGTATAGCAGGAACAAGAAGTAAGTATCCTAAACACCCTTTACACGTAGTAGATTTCGTTATATCACTGTATAGGAGATCCGAGTAATTAGGGTTTTGGTCTGCATGACCTTGTGTGTTTAATTTTTGTTTTGCATGTTTTATTGGCCATGTGAATGACCACCAAATCCCTTCAAGACACACATAAGTCCTTTTGAACACTCTTGAATTTAGTGTCATATATGTGTTTGTTTCAACCTGAATCTTGAATTTTGTGTTTATGTTTCTTGCCATAAGCTCCAACGTATAATCTCTGAGCATGACATACTGTTGATGATAATCACCCCTCATCTTTTTACAACCTTTCCTTTGCCTTGTGTGCTTTCATCTTTAAGATGTTAATTTGATACTCATTTGCAACTGATCTTGTAAATCTTTGATTGGGATCTTAGGATTTGAATAAATTGTGCTGGTTACCTTTTAGAAAGAAATATGGATGTTGTTGTAGAAACATCTCTTGTTTGAAGACATTAATAGTTATCTGTCAAAGTTTTCACTATCCAAGATTCCTGATCCCCACACTTTGATACATGTAGGGTCCATGTGCATTTTGGTTTGTCAAGATTCACTTCCTTTCCCTTAACTTTCACAATCTTACCTTTCTTGCCCTTATTATTTTTAAATTTCTCAATATTGTTTGATCCTTTAATGTGGAATGGTTATCAATGTTTCTAGTAGGTGCGGAAATTACTTCCTTTGGGCCACTTTTACCATTTTCATAACCAACCACAGACCCATAACATTTACTTCTAACCCTTTCATGGTCACACTTGACAACCTTAAAAGCCCTTCAAGATTCCACAAAAAGCAACCTAAACCCTTCAGTCACGTGTTTCCTCCTACCAAATTCTTGCCCAACATAAAACCTACCATCCCTAATGTTACCACTACCTTTGCATTCTTTTCTAATCTGCTTTAATATTCTCTTTCTGTTAAATTGTTGCTTATTATCAGATTCTTCACCACAGTACAAGCCATCAAAATTAATTACATATACACTACATTCTTGAAAATTCTTCTCATCATCTGTCCTAATCTTATCAATGTGTTCATCTACTTTAAAGTGAAAGCCATTCATGTCTACATCAGGTTCAACTTCTAGTATCTTTTGGTCATCAACATGAAAGTCACTCTCATTTCTTCCCATAACACCTTCGTGATCAATTTTTACTTACTCTTCAAACAAGTACTCACCAATAATTTTTTCCCTTTCAACTACCTCTTTGTTAATATCGTGAATAACAATTTTCTCTTCAACTATATCTTGAAAAACAACTTCCTTGGTTGCTTGGTTTAGCTCAACTAACAAGGATTCAATTTTTTTGTTCATCCATTTGATGATATAGATCCTCTTGCCAATCCACAACATTATTTTGCTAAAACAAATGATTCTCCCATAAAAGTCTCCAAATCTGCTTCCTTGCCACTAATACTTTTCATGACGTTGTATGTCTTACAATGGTCACTAAAATCTTGTGGTCCACGTTACTATTTACATAAACCTATGATCTCACCAAATTTATGTTGAGAGTTTTAGCATGTATTTCTTAAGTTCATAATTTGCATAATCATGGATAGCACTATAGAGCATCATGCTAGAGTCACCCCTTTGCGGTCTCATCATATTGAAAAATTTCTTGCATGAACATTAACGTTTGATTGTGTATTAAAACTTTCCTTTAAATTTACAATGTCAAACTTATGAGAACCTTGTCCTTTTATTTGAACTTTTAATGAAATCAAACGTTGTATTTTAACGACTCATATAGAGGTCATTCTTTATAACTTGTGACTTTATGCTATGATAGTCATGCCTCCTTATCTTCCGCTGTGATATTTTGAGGGTGTGACATTTATAGAGTACCAAACCAAACAAATGCGTTCAATTATTGTGTGGATATCACGATTATGTCATTCGCTTATTTATACAGGTTGTTTTAGTAAAGCCTAAAACAACTTTTTATTAGGTGGTAGTTGCTTAAAGTGTGTCTTTTGAGGTTCGTGCTTCGTTGTTTAAGGTTTCGCCTATGTTTCAAAGTAATAAAAGTGCAACCAATTTTGATGTGTTATAGTTTATAGAAAATTTGTGGGTTTAGTTTTAGCAAAAACTGTGCCGTTTAAAGTTTGCGCTGGAACATTTATGGGCGTGTCTGTATTTTTAAATAATTATGTTACCGGTAGTTTTGTGATGTTATGGTTTTCGGCATCTGCTGTGGATGTTTGTTTTTTGTTTTTTAATAAAAATGTTGCACGTGTGTAGTTGTTTGGTGCAAGTGATGGTTGGTTATTGATTATAGAATCTATGTATAATCACGTAAGCTATAAAATGTATTTATTTGTGTCTGGAAAAACATATACGTATTTTTATGTTTGTGTTTATGTTTTTTAGATTTTGAGAACTTTTCAATTATGTTTATAGTCGTAACACTTATTGAGTATACGTTTATATGTAAGCACTAATTTTTTTTAGATTCTTGTTGATGTTGTTGTCGGTGGACTTTGTGGACACCGTGGTTCAAGGCTTTCGCCAAACAGGGTGCCAACAACACAAGTACATATTTTATCTTTAGTGGTCATGCTTCATATTATTAGAAGTTTGTGTTGGGTGGTGTAGTTTTGTGTATAGTTTATGTAATGTGTATGTAAATATAATGTCATGTAGTAGTTGTTTCCCATTCATGATTTGGTAACATGTTTAGTTTTTGTTTTGTCACTGGAAGAAAATATGTTGCACAAAAATGGCACTGTCGTTTGTTCTCGACACAATGTCTGATTTAAGGTATAAATATCACTAGTCCCATTACTAGCAGATGTAAGTGTTTTGTATTTAGGCCATACATGGTGATGTCGCAGTAAGGAAGATGAAAGAAATCGATGTGGCGTTCTTGGCGACAAAACAGGTTCCTGGAGGTATGCTATTTATTGCTTTCGTGAAATATTTTTGTTTGTTTTATTTTTTTCTTTTGTCGTTTGAGGTTACTTTTATTTTAGTTTATACTCTTGGGAAGGTTTCTATTTAAACAACGAAATTTTTTTCTACACATTTGTATTCGCAGGACATGTTCATAAAGAAACTTTAAGGTGCTTCCATGGCCAAGTCATTGCATCCCACAGACTTTGGAGGTTATACAGTCATTGAACAATTTGCAAAAATGAGATGGGAGCGGTTGTTTGATGGTGATTGTGACAAAATTTATAGACATGTATGAAACTAGTATAGTTAAAGGAAAGTCATAAATAATTACACCCAAAATCATCATTCATAACACTTGAAGTTTATTTAGTCAGGGTTTTACCTTAATGTTATTGCCAACGCTTTAGAACACAACACGTCGATTTAGGACTATATGGTTTTATGTTTCTATCGTTAGTTGTCTTGGTGTGTCCGTCTTTGATGATAAGTGTTTGGCTGTGATGACTCTGTCACCCGGTTGCGGCTGTGTTTTTTAGCTGCTACAACGTTTGAGCCAAAGCTGGCATGTCATGTTTACAATTACCAAGGTATTTTTTGTCTTTTTATTTAGTCTGTCCGCGATATGACAAGTTGTCATGCTAATATTAGTGTAAGGTGAATGGAAAGAACCGATATAGATTGTTTTGGTCAGCATTTTTTAAATGGATGGGGGACGAGGTATTATTTGAACTTCTTTGGGTCGAAATATTGTTATTTCTTATTTATCGAAAAAATTTTATATCGACTTCTCTTATACTTCTTACTCTGATGTTAGTATGTCCATTTTATATCCTGCACATATTCTAAATGTGGAAACTAGAAGGGGGTTAAATAGTTTACAGGTTTTTAAAATTATTTATCGTTTATGTAGAAAATCTTAGATTCGAGTTTATGTGATCTCAATATCTACACAATATGAGAAATCAAGATAAGTGAATAAATAATGATGACAACACAATATTAATTTACGAGATAAAAGAAAAGAGTTAGAAATATCAAACCATAACACAAGGATTTATAGTGGTTCGGTAATGAAGCTCTTCTTCGCCCTACTCTACTCCTCGAGTACCCAACTCGAGAGTTCTCTTCACTATGTCAACAAGCTCTCTTTAGGTGGAGAAAACCGTACACAAGTAGCTTACACCAATTTCCAACACAAAGCCAAATGTCGAGTTCTAATCTTAGCTAGAACCAATCTACCACACGCTTGTATTTTAAGGCCTAAAATACTAACCACTCTTCACAAGTATCTACTTCCCTAAATACTTACACGATCAACCCGATCTAACTATTACACAAAAATATAGAAGATGAATAATTACAACATATACAATACACAAGCTAAACTATAATACTTCGTATTTTTTGATGAGGAGTATTCTTCTCTTGCACTTGGAGAGGTAAGCTTGAATCACTTTGAAACAAATGCTTATGATTGAATGATCAAAGGTTTTTAGAAGATGTAGAAAGTGTATAAACTGATTTGGGGCAGAAAGAAAATGTGTGCTAGAGGTGAAAAATCTGTAGAACGATCCACTATTTATAGGCAAAGCTGGAAGCCAAAATACATGGCCTGCCCCTTTAATTCCTTGTCGGCCCCCTTATCAATCAAGGGGCCGCCTATACCTATCAGGGGGCCGCCCCCTATAGGACGCTCCCTCTTTATCTTTTCCTATGGAGGTATTTTCTGGGACATTTCAAGCCGTTTTTAGAGGGAAAATTTGAATTCAAATATTTATTTTGAATTAAATCTTTTCTTAAAATGAAAAATATTTTGTCTAAACTTTATAAAAAAGTTTGTAACATTTTATAAAAATGTAAAGTTTGAGAAAAATTAAATACCTTTGATCATTAAATAAATTAAGCATTTATTTATTCATACCTTAAGTGATAAATTTGTCGAAATGAAAATTTACGACAAATAACTTATTTAGGTTTAATGTTATATTTAACGTTTTAACATTTTAGGATTATCAAAACGTAGAGAGGTCGAAAATATAAATAACGTTTTTAGACATTATTTGTTTTAACAATCTCTCATTAATGTAAAATTATTTTTTGACAAGTTTTTAGTGAGTTTTATTTCATTTCTCCCACTTTTTGTAGAATCAAAAAGGCTTCGTCGATGCATAAGTATAAATCCAACGGAATAAACGCTCCCCCTTGATGTGTGCTCCCCCTCGCTTGAGGGCACCAAGGAATCGAGCTATGGTGACTTTGCTAAAAAAATGAGTTAGAAGAACAAGTCCAATATAGATTTCTAACTACTAGCAATTGTCACAAAAAAATATTTAAGAAAAAAAAATTGTAACCAACAATATATATTTGTGTCATTCATCCATCACAAACTATATAATGACTCAACAACATAACAAAGTATGCAACAATCGTAATTTAAGCCATAAAGATAAAGTCCATTCATTAAACATAAATATTGTGTTTAAAACACAATAATACAACATGCATAAAATAAAAACTAGAAATTCCCTAAAACTTCTTAAAACCATAGAACTTGCTTGCAAATGGTAGGTGGACTTTTATAAAAAGAACATAATATGCTTAATTTGTGGGTGGAGAAGTTGTTGGTGCAGAAGAATTTGGTGGTGGTGTATTTGGTGGGGATGGTTGAGAGAGCAAGTACTCAAGGAAGGAGAACATGTAGTGGAGTTCATCTCTCAAGCCAAAGATCAAAGTTCGGTTGTGGAGGCAACACAAACAAGATGCTCCATGAGCTTCAAGTAGGTTGAATGGAATAGGATGACCAAGGATAGGTGGTGATGGTATTGATGGTGAGGGAGAGTTGAATTGAAAGTCAAGTGGTGTTATTAGAGAAAGAGTGAGGGTGATGTCCAAAGAATCATTGTCTTGTTTGGGTGGTGGAGGAGGAGCTCTTAGAGGAGGTGAGTTCAAGTAAGTATTTGTTGGTGGAGATGTGAAATAAAATGGTGAGAAATTTGGTGAATTGAGTTTGGATTCAATGGATAAGGAAGTGGTAGCTTTAGTTGATGATGTTTTTGATGGTGCATTTGGTGCACTAGGTGATGAGGTTTGTTGTTGTGGTGAAGGAGTTTTGCCATCATCTTGAGTGAGGTCAATGAATAATTGCTTTGGTGGAATGATAGTGATTTTTGGTCTCTTGAACGTTTTGGAGGTTGAAACTTGAGTGGATGCCATGGAGTTGCTAGAGGTGGATGATGAATTGGGAAGATGATAAATTTGAAATGAAAAATGGAAGGAGTTTTATTTAGGAAGAATGATATGGAAATGGTATGGGTTGGTGTTATTGTAGGCATTTCCAAAATATGTTTGTGTTTTTTAGGTAAAAATAGTTGAGGCTAAGTAAAAAGGAGTCAAAAAGCAGAAAGTCAAAAAGCAGAAAAAAACAGTAAAATCCATGATCAGAATGGCTCGGCCCTCCTTATCTCTTTGCAGTCCCTTATCAATCTTGGGGACCGACCTTTATAGTTAAGGGGGCCGCCACTTGGAAATTCCAAGTTGCTCCGATTTTGGTTTCTGCTGAATTTATTTGAATAAGAGGATTTTTGGGTGTGCCATGTGTGCAGCATGTTCTAGGTGTTGCATTGTTTATGACAAATATATTATATATATATATATATATATATATGTTAAAAGAAACTAATATAGCATGGCATATTTAATCAAGCAAAATAAGCATTAGGCAAACATCAAGATTAAAAAAACCATAAATACTAAATAAGTTCAAGTTTTTCCAAATAATTCAGAGTACAAGCAAATAAATAGTCTAAACATGAAAAATGACATTCATAAATTAAATAAGATTACTAAACAATGTATTCAAGCAAGTTTAAGCAAAAAAACTTCATCATCTTTCATTTCTTCTTCCTTGAGAATGCCCCTTTGAGGGTCTTTGCAAACAACTTGAACGCTCCTCGTTGTTCCTGATGCATTTGTTGTTGACGGTTGAGTAGAATAGTTTGTCGTTCGAATAGAAGGTCATCGCTTTGTTAAGAAGAAGTGGGGATGTTATATTGATGGTGGGTAAGTGGTGAAAAAGAGTTATGATAGGAGGTAGGAGATGGAGTGCTAGCTCTAGAAGTACCTCCATTTTGGACATCCTCGTCATCATCAACTTGATGAGATGATGATCCATAATGAAAGGCAAATGAAGATGAAGTGGAATGACGAGGTCTTTGTGATCCACGGTCTTTTCGAGGTGTGCGAGTTTGAGTGAGAGCAAGAGGACGCATGACTCGATCAACGACATTGTAAATGCCATTGTCAAGATGAGGATAGAATTCAATGATGTGTCGATAAAGGCGTGTAAAAAACATATCATAAGGTAGATTGGCTTTTGGAGTAGCCCAAGCATTTTCAATTCGTTTAGGAAAGAAATATGCAAGATTATATTGTTTTTCAGAAACAATACAATATAACATGTGAGCGAGACAAGCCGGAAGATGGTCTCGGTGGCCTCCTAGTCCGAACACATTCTCACGAATGAGTTCTTCCCAACGCTTCATGTCTTGTCTTATTTCTTTGGTAAGAACTTGATTTGGCAAGAGAATGACATTTTTACTTTTGATAGTACGGTTAGACTCAATACGTTCAAATTGAAGAAATCGACGAATTTCTTCGGGGGTAGGAAGGTCCGTATGATATGGTCCTTCGGGTTCTTGAAAAATAGATAGAGATGAAAGATCCCATTCATTTGTGAAGACACATTGACCATTGTATGGAATTCAAAGAATTCGTCTGAATTCCGCAAGCGAGAGAGTAATGAATTCGTTTTGCATCATGAACGATATTAGAAGATGACCGGACTCACTTGTTTGAAGTGTGACTTGACTATAAAAGTCTAGAATGAAACGAGGAACAATTGGCTCATTAATTTTGTAAAGACAATTGAAACGAATGTTAGTAAACCAACGCTCAATATGGTTGGATTTGTAATAGAGTTCTTCCACAACCCGACCCTCATGAATACAACGGTTTTTGATGGGTTTGTTGAATTGAGCGATGATGAGAGAAATACCGGGTGTTTTGAATACTTTGGGTATGTAATATTTAGTGAGTGAAATATCACCAACAATTGCTCGAGGCATATTTCGCACCTAAACAAGATAGCAACAAAATAATAAAAGGAATGTTCGATATTTATATAGTACAAAAGAAAAATCAACGAAATTTAAAACCTACTGTGTATGTAACAAAAGTGGAGTAACGATTGTCTCGACTCTAAGAAAAATAAAACCTAAGAAACAATCCAAACACTCCTTTATTTGATTTTGCTCATTCCAAGAGTGTCGAAAAATATATATGAGATTATATATTTTGGCAACAAGTATGAGTTCATCGTGTGTGTATGTAAAAACGTTTTTAGCATATATTAACAATGTTATATGATTTCCTAGTCATGAGAGTTTAAGAGAAAATTAGGATATATATATATATATATATATATATATATATATATATATATATATATATATATATATATATATATATATATATATATAGAGAGAGAGAGAGAGAGAGAGAGAGAGAGAGAGAGAGAGAGAGAGAGAGAGAGAGAGAGAGAGAGAGAGAGAATTTTTTGTAGGTGCATCTTAAAGGTGTTGGTTTGTGGTCTTTCATATATCATTCTCTTTTTTATGATTTGCTTCTCCTATTTGATCTTATATATATATAATATATATTTTATATATATAGATATTATATATATTATATCTATTATATATATATAATATCATATATTTCGAAAAATTTATGCAAACAATTGAGCATTTTTTGTAAGTTTCTAATTCTAATACTCCGAGAAGCATGATGTCTTTGGATTGCTAATTCCTAAAGATCAAATAATGGAAAAATCACCTGATTTGTGATCTTTGTGCACATTTAAATCCTAGAAACGAAATAAATTAAAAGAGAAAAAGATGGAAAAACTTACAATAAGTGTTGTTAATCAAGTTATTGGTGTTTGCCCCTTGTGAAATTGCTTTGATTTTGAGTTTGGAGATTGAATTTTGAGGTTTTAGGGTGTTGGATTTCGTCACACAGTAGCAGGAAGAAAGAGGGAGACGATTTTAAGAGGTGTTTGGTTATTATTTTTGGAACAGTGGGTGTTTGACAAAAAAAAAAATGGTCGGCCCCCTTATTGATCAGGGGCCGCATATATTTACATGGCTGGTCCCCTTATTGATTAGGGGGACGCCTGTCTGATGACCAAAAAAATTTTGGTTTTCGAATTTTTGGCGATTTTTAAGAAAATAATAAGCGACATTTTAATTTGCGTTTCGCCAATCAAAATACTTAAGTATTTCGGATGAAATAGTTAAGTTGTCGAGATATTTAATGAATTTTGAAAGAATGACATTCTAATTAACATTTCTTTAATTAAAAAATGCTTTAATTATTTCGGATGAGAATTGAGTGGTAACATGACCATTAAACAAGAAGTTTTAGTCGATTTGTTTCATCATTCCTAGACCTAGACGTAAATAGTTAATTGATTCTCGTTTAAGAGGTTTCGTAAGGATGTTGGCAATGTTGTCTTCCGATGAACCTTTTTCAATAGAAATATTTCCCTTTTGAACGTTGTCGTGAAGGAAATGGTGACAAATTTTGATAAGTTTAGTATGGGAGTGTTGTATGGGGGTTTTTGCTCAAGTCAATGGCTCCTTTGTTGTCACACATGATTAGAATGTCATCGAGGCGGATATCGTAGTCGATGAGAGCTTGTTTCATCCATAGTGCTTGTTGACATGCGTTTCCGGCGCTTACGTATTCGGCTTCGGTAGTGGATATAGCAAGAGTGGTTTGCTTCTTTGAAAACCAAGATGTTAAACAACATCCCATAAACGTACTCCGCTATTGCCTTTTCGGTCCACATAGTTTCCCGCATGATCAGAATCGGCATATACTATGGTTTCTATGTTGGATCATTTAGGATACCATAATCCCAAGTGCGTAGTGCCTTTAATGTATCGGAAGATACGTTTAATCAATTCGAGATGAGAGGTTTTGGGGTCCTCTTGGAAGCGTGCACAAAGGAAAACACTAAATATGATATCGGGCCGACTTGCCGTTAGATATAATAAACTTCCTATCATACCTCTATATTTTGTATTATCGACAGACTCACCTTCCTCATCTTTTGTGAGTTTTATATCTGCGGAAATAAGTGTCTTCATTGGCTTAGAATCTTCCAAACCAAATTTCTTAAGCATTTCCTTTATATATTTAGATTGATTAAAGAATATACCATCATAATTGTTTTATTTGTATTCCGAGGAAGAAATTTAGTTCACCTATCATGCTCATTTCAAACTCGTCATGCATGATTTTGGCAAAGTCATCACACAACTCTTGACAAGTTAAACCGAATATAATGTCGTCGACATATATTTGAACAATGATGAGATTTAAACCTTTCTTCTTTGTAAAAAGTGTGTTATCAACCATTCCCATATTATAATCATGTTTAAGAAGAAATGCCTTCAATCTATCGTATCGAGCTTTAGGAGCTTGTTTAAGTCCGTACAAAGCTATCTTGAGTTTATATACATGATTAGGTTTTGCGAAGTCAATGAATCCCGAAGGTTATGCCATGTATACCTCCTCATTGATAAAACCATTTAGGAATGCACTTTTTATATCCATTTGAAACAGTTTAAAATCTAGTGCGCATGCATAAGCTAATAAAATTCTTATGGATTCTAATCTAGCTACGGGTGCATAAGTTTTGTCATAATCAATTCTTTCTTGTTGATTATAACCTTGGGCGATTAATCTAGCTTTTTTTCTGGACACGACACCATTTTCGTCAAGTTTATTTCTATATACCCATTTAGTTCCTATGATGGTCATAGTCTTAGGATTTGGGACTAATTCCCAAACATCGTTTGCGATAAATTGATTTAATTCATCTTGCATAGCCACTATCCAACTTTCATCTTTTAAAGCTTCATTTATACTTTTAGGTTCAATGGTTGAAAGAAAACAAAAGAAATTACTTTTGTCTTGAGCTTGTGTTTTAAGAGTTCTTTGATTTAAGTTACCTATAACGTTTTCTAGCGGATGGCTTTTAGATTCTTTGATATTGATAATTTCATTACTTTCCAAAGACTCGAAAATTTCATTACTTTCCAAGAGCTCATTTTGCGACATCCAATACTTAGTTTTGTTTTCACCAACCATAATATAAGTCTTCTTCGACAAATCACATCATCCTCCAAAGGGTTGATGTTTTACAGGCGGGGGATCTAGAGTTTCATATGAATGTCACAATTTAAGGACTCCTTCTGACTAATCATGGATTGTTATTTATGTTTAAGAATTATATAATGCCTTTATATTTGTGCAATATCCCTAAATGAAAACACCATACCCGTAAAGACTGTGGCTCGAACTTGGTGAGATAATCTTTCGTATTTAAAATGAAACACTTGCTTCCAAATACTTTAAAATAGTTAAGATTAGGTTTCCTACCTTTTAATAATTTTCCTGGGATTGGTCTAATTAAGATTCTATTAAGTATGTAAGTTGATGTGTCTACCACGTTACACCAAAACTTTTGCGGAACAAATTGTTCATTTAACATTGTTCTACTCATTTCTTGTAGAGTACGCTTTTTCCTTTCTACTACCCCATTTGATTGTGGAGTACGAGGAGCAAAAAAATTGTGAGTAATCCCATTAGAGTCACAATATTTTCCGAATTGAATCTTTTTACTAAAATTTTTGAATTTTTCTAGTTGGTTTTGAATTTTTGAATTTTTGAATTTTTCTAGTTCGTCCTAATTGACACTAATGAATATCCTAGTTGGTTTTGAACCTTTTTACTAAAAGTTTTGAATTTTTCGAAGTCTTCGATTTTATTTGCTAGGAATCTTGTCCATGTAAACATAGAGTAGTCATCTACAATTACTAAGGTATAACAATTTCCTTTATAAGTTCGTATGGCGGAAGGACCGAATAAGTCCATGTGTAAGAGTTTTAAACATCTAGTAGTTGAGACCATATTCTTAGCTTTGTGACTAGCGTGAATTTGTTTTCCAATTTTGCAAGCATCACAAAAATATTGATCGAATTTAAGTTTGGGTAGATTTCTAACTAACTCCTTAGATATTAACAATTGAATTAAGCGCATATTTGCATGGCCTAATCTCCTATGCCACAAGGTAGAGTTTTCATCTATTGTTGCAATACAAATTTTATCATCCGACTTATTTCCTAATTTCATCACATATAAGCCTCTTTTTATAATTCCTCTACCAATGACTTTTTCGTCTTTAATTATTTTGCTATCATGTTCGATAAATATTACTTTGCAATTATTATCACATATTTGACCAACACTTAGCAAATTAAATTTTAAATTATTTACCTGCTCGACATTTTCAATAATGAGAGGAGTATATGAGAATCATACCTCGTTCTATGATGTTTACGAGTAAAATTACTTCCGAAAAAGTACGTTACCTCCCATATATTGTTGAAGTAGAGAAAAGCTTTCAGTACCCCGTCATGTGTTTGGAGCATCCACTATCTTTAATCCATTCGTCGGGCTCCAAGTTTATTCCCAAGCATATCTCATTTGATGCTTGCTCCATAAGACATGTTTGGTCTTTAACCTTTTCTTTCTCATCTTCGCCACTATCGCTCTACAATCTTCCAACAAGAGATCTTTAGTTTTTGTTTCTTGATGGATTCGAACATTCTCCAATGGGATGAATTGGGTCACCACATCCAAAGCATTTTATTTCGCTTTTACCATTCTTGTTGTCTTTACTTCTTTGAAATGATTTTCTTTCATCACGTAGTTGCCTCACAACCCTACTTCGTCTTTTGAAAAAAAATGAAGTTTCTTACGGCCGTGGGTCACCACATCCAAAGCTTTCTTCATCATTAAATTCCTTTTTAGCCTTTAAGGCAAGAGATTTATTTTGTTCTCTTTTACCTTTGACTATTTTAGAATCTTTCTTTATTATCACTTCATAAACCTTCAAGTTACCGATAAGTTCGTCAAGAGATAATGACGTCAAGTCCTTCGATTCTTCAATAGCGGTGACCTTTGCATGCCATTTGGGATGGAGTGCCCTAAGAAATTTCCTGACATAGTTCTTGCTAGAAAAACCTTCATCAAGTGATTTTAGACTAGTAATAATAGTGTTAAATCTACCAAAAGCATTAACTATCGATTCTTCTTCCGGAATCGTAAATTATTCATATTGTTGAACAAAAAGATCTATTTTATTATGTTTGACTTGACTATTGCCTTGGTGAGTAATTAATAAAGTTTCCCAAATTTCTTTTGCGGTTTTACACATAAAAATTCTTTCATATTCTTTTTGTGGCAAAGCATTGTAAATTATCATTTTAGCTTCATTACTTTTAGAAAGTCTCTTTTTAAGATCATCACTTTGTTTATCAAATGTACAAATTCATCCTTTTTAGTTTTGGGATTATTTTAAGTAGGCGGAAAATCACCAAAGGTAATAACATACCAAAGATCTAGATCTTTTGATTTCACATAAGTCTCGAATCTATTTTTCCAAAAAATAAATCCATCACTTTCAAAAAGTGATGGTCTTAGCATAGATTGCCCTTCTAAAGATTTTTTTCGATTTTATAGATCGATTCAAGTTTAAAAATACAGTTTTATTTTAAAAATCTTGGTTGACGTGGCTTCTGATACCAATTGTAAAAACTAGAAGGGGGGTTGAATAGTTTACATCTTTTTAGAATTATTTATCATTTCTGTATAAAATCATAGATTTGAGTTTACGCGATCTCAATATCTACACAATATGAGCAATTAAGATAAGTGAATAAATAATGATGACAACACAATATTAATTTACGAGATAAAAGAGAAGAGTTAGAAAGATCAAACCACAATGTTGATAGAAATATTACGATATTTAATCTATGCATTCTCTTCATGTTTTGGTGATGACAAACATGTAATTTATAACACATAACGTAAAGTGCTTAAGTTACTTATGATCACAAATCATCAATGCATTCATACAACAACATCTCTTGACGTCTCAAGTCTGCTTCAACAAAGTTTGCACCGGACGTAAATCACTTAAGGTATGAATAAATAAATGTTTAATTTATTTTATGATCAAAGGAATTTTTATTTAACCTTATATTTTCTTAAAAAATGTCACAAACATTTTTATATCTTTTACAAAACATTTTTAGATTTAAAAGAAATGTTTTATTCAAATAATTATTTTGAATTCAAATTTTCTACCTAAAAATGGCTAAAAATGTTCCAGAAAACACCTCCCCCAGAAAAGACAAAAAAGGGAGCATCTGGGTTGGGCGGCCCCCTTAATTATTAAGGGGATCGGCCTTTATTTAAGGGGATCGCCCAGACAAAAAGTCAGCTCAGCTGGCCTATAAATACTGGACTATTTCCCACTGATTTTCTAACCTTTTGCACACACTTTCTTTCTGTTTTAAATCAGTTTATACTCTCCTTTCATTCCTTTGATCATTTAATCTTAAGCATTTGTTTCCAAGTGATTCAAGATTATTCCTCCAAGTGCAAGAGAAGAACTTTCGTTATCATTAAGATACGAAGTTATGTAGGATAGTTAGTGCATTCGTGACATGTCTTACATTCACAATGTATAGATCGAGTCCATGTATTCCAAACTTGTGTAATAGTTAGATCATGGTGATCATGGTGTGTATAGTTGTTAGATCGTGGTGATCTTAGTAAGTAGTGTTAGATTGGTGTGATCAAGGTAGTGTCTAGTTGAAGTGAAGTGAAGTTGTGAAGAAAAGTATAGAAAGGTTGTGAAGGGTAGAGAAGTTGTGAAGTGAAGAATAGTCGTGTAGTGAAGAAGAAGTCGTGTGGTGAAGCCAAGTTGTGAATTGTCAGTGGTGTGGTTAGTTATGATAGATTGGTTCTAGCTAGGATTAGAACTCGACATTTCGCTTAGTGTCGGAAATTGGTGTAAGCTAAGTTGTGTACGGTTTTCTCCGCCTAAAGGGAGCTTGTTGAGTAGTGAAGTAACTCTCGAGTTGGGTACTCGGGGAGTGGAGTAGGGCGAAGAGGTGCTTCGTGACCGAACCACTATAAATCATCGCGTCCGGTTTGCATTTCCTTTACCTTTCGCTTTACATTTTTATTTACGCTATCGCTTTACATTTATACTTGCATCATATCTATATGTGTGTGAATGGTTGCTTATATTGTTTGGATGATAATTGTGCCATAGATATAAGTTAATATTATGATTATGCTATAGTGAATATAAATGTTGTATACACACTTTTCACATTGCGTCTAACTTGATCGGCAATTTGATACGAAACATTTTAAAATTTTAAATGGAAACGTATTCACCCCCCTCTACGATTTCTACAATTGGTATCAGAGCCACGTCGCTCTAATTTTCAAAACAAATGGTTTTAGAAATTGAGTACGATCCATGTATCAAATTACCCATGAATGGGGATTAATTATGAAAAGTGTTTTGTTACTTAACTTGTATTAGTTTTGTTGTTAAATACACTAATTATACTAGCTCGAGGTAAAAATGATGCTTAAATAAGTGTTATATGTTCGGTATCAAGTTCAGAAAGTTGTACACCTTTTTGCAAAGTCAGTAAACAATTTTGTATAAAAAAATAGAAAATTTGAGTGTCAGATGGCTGGCCCCCTTAAAGTGTATGGCCGGTCCCCTTAATTCCTGGCCGGTCCCCTTATATTTAAGGGGACCACCTGTCTGATTCGGCAAATTTTCGGAAACTTTAAAAATTCATATAAAATTAACCGTAAGTTCGTAGAAGTCGTGCCACCCGCTATTTTGAAGATAATTGAGTCTAGTTTCATATAAAAATACCTCCAAGTATTTATTTCAAACTTAAGTAAGTCAGAAAGACAAAATACTACTTATTGTCCAAAACGTTGAGTCTCGGTTTAACGTAAAACTTGTATTTATCTTTTTCTTTCGAGTCGGACATTTCTAGTTGGTATATCTTTGAAAAATGGTATAATTAACTTTTCAATAATATTAAAATTGGTTAATTTTTGAAATGGGGAGGAGACTAATTCGTTTTCAAACTAAACCGAGCTAAGTATACATTGTTATATCTAATACACAACACGACGACAAGTATTTTTATGTGTTATGCTATATGATTATGTGCACTTCTTTGTGTCTTAATTTTGTTAATTGAATTATTAAATGATCGTTGCTATTTGCAATTGAGCTAATTAAATATCTAAGCATATGTGCCATGTACACTATTCGTTTGTAGCTAGTTTTTCAGATTATGCCTAACTAGAACTTATGTTTGATTTCTTATACTAAGTTGCGAAATTGTATTTGCATTGAATATAGGCATAGATCACTTAATTTACAAATGTTACACAAACATCTTGTAAATCTTTTCGAGTATGGGAATATACTTAAGAATAAGAGTTCAATAACTTTTCAAGTATATTATTACACGTGTTAAAACTAGTCACCTAAATATTTCCAACGATTTAATCTATTTTCAACAACACATTTAAATATTTTCAACAACTTACTTTGTTTGACCTTGGGTTGGTTAAACAAAAGAAAAGATTGTATTAATACATTAGTAACTAAGAAAAAGAAAATGCTTGTGCTTGCATGGTTCTAACATACACACATAATTATATTTAAAAAAAATATATAATATTTTACAAAAGATGTGTGTTGTATAAAAATGGTTAGAAAACTCATTTGTATACTCATAAAATGTCAAAAACTATGCATATTATACATAACAACAAATAGTTTTTCGCACAAGTAAAATTTACGACAATCTTGAAATAAGAAATTAACTTATCATTATTCATCAACCTCACCTTACAACTAATCTTGGGATTAATGGAACGCACTATTTAAATATTTTTTTTTAATGTGTGTTCTTGAGGGTTAAGAAAGATTTCAAGAATATATCAATTCATTATTCAAATTATGATTGATATCTTTATTGAATCTAATTGACAAGTTTTCGTGTATGGACATGAAATAGGATTCTTATTTGTTTAGTTCAAGATTATATCAAAATATAACAAAAGATATCATCTTGGATCTACATAACTCAATCACACTTGATTGATATGAAAATAATTACATCCTTTTCTAGATGAAAAGCATATGCATCGAATCATAACTCACCACTGTATTGATGAGCCATCATTGAAGTCTACTTGATCATAGTTGTGTTCCAAATATTATACTAATATGTTTAATATATGCATAAAATACACAATGAATTAGGATTGACGACTTGGATGTTTCGTCCAAAATATTCAAGCAATTTACACTGCAACGCAATTAGTAAATGTGTCATTTCCGAAAAACCAAACACGAGCAAACTAACAATATATGTAAACTTTACTCATACAACATAAAAGCACAACTCAAAGCTAAAATTCACTTTTAACTAAATTCTCAAATAAGAATAATAAATTTTATGCACCTAGGATAACATGATGTTTAAGAAACATTATGTTTAAAGAATTTATGAACTTATCGTATTAAACAATTAATAAAGGATAATAAATATCCTATGCACTTTATTTTTTTCATAGCATTAATGGTCGTGTTACAAGAAAATACACTACATATTTTTCATTATCACACATAAGCATATCGACTAAATATAAGACATCCATTAAATCAATCGGTATGTAATCGAAACCAAACAACTTATAGATCTTGAACAAAAGATTAAAATATCTTGCTAACGCTTTTCTAAGATTTCCACTCATCTTGATTAGGATTATGCGAACCGGAATTAAAGCATGTTAGTTGAGTCAAGTTAGGACCTTTATGAAAAGATAATACAAATTTTATCTTTGCTACACTTCATTAGGCAAATATAAGAATTATATTTTATCTAACATGAGAATGACTACTGGAGAATCTATTGCACTAGAATTTCAATTTGACCTAACGGTTGAATTGCTTCTAGGAGTGAAGTTGGGTTCGGTGTATAATCCGTAAAAATGCTCGTGTTTAGCCTGAATTGAGCACCACTAGTGATAGTCTCATACTCATTCTCTAATTTGATTAAATGGCTCTTCCTAAATATGCCTAATGATAGTCTACACCGATAGACTTTGTATCTCTTTAGGAGTACACTCTAAGCACGTAGAAATTAGGCTTCTACTTAGTCAATCTAGATACAATGCACCTCACATATGTGCTTTAATGTTTCAAGATGATTACTTGTTCCCGTGTAATGCAATTATATGCCTTCATGATCTTGATGCTCAATTTTTAATTGCTTAGATATTAAATGCATGTCCACTATAAAGGCATTTGTCTTTTTCTAGAAATTTAGATAAAATATTTCTTAGTTTATCTAAATGACACATGCTCCTAAATGATAAATGCTAACATTTTTTACATGCTGTTTACATTTAAATGATCATTGTTTTGTATGTGTGTATTTTTACATGACTTACGTGTTAATTGTACACCTACACTTAAATGTATGACAATTAATATATGACAATTGACGTTTAAATGCCATAGAGTCTTACACATTAATCTCGTTGATTATTTTGTTGATGTATGCTTAGATAAACTTACATGCCTATATATATATGTCTTATGATTAGGTAGTATTATTTTCTCACACTAGAATAGAATATTTTTCTTCGCGTCCGTGTTACATTCTTACACAGCGTCAAAAGAGTCGTAAAATGGTCTTATATCTCCTAGAGTCTTCACCCACACATTCCCTTAATCATCATCTCTGTGACCTTTTTCCTTTTTGTGTTCTGAATATTTCATTTATAGTCCTTTGACTATTTAACTTTTTATCAGTTTATTCAGATTTTGTACCGTGTTAACGGTGATGATTTTTATGAGAATTGTGGTGTTTTTGTGAGAATTATGATGAATTGTGGTTTATTGTGGTTAATAATCCCTTTTGGAAGGTATTATTGTGTTATTTGTATTTCGGGTGGTTTGACTCGTGAATTTTAAAAAATGCCGAAAAACAAGTCTGACACGTCCGTTAATGTCCAGATGAGTTTTTGGAAAAGGGTTTAAGTATGAAATATGTAGTCGTGAGATACTCTAGGTTAATGGAATAAGTATTTTTAAGGTGAATAAAAATGCTAATTAACTATGGGTAAATTTTAACGGTTGAGTAGTTTTACGAGCTCTTTAAGTGGGATTTTTCACCGACACGAAAAGAAGGCACCCGCGGACCTCTAGGATGCCTTAGACGATCTTTATTTTTTCGATACCACTATGTACACTAAGTCTTTTCTTAGGAACCTTGTCCATTCAAGTGCACCTTCGCATATTCCTGCATTTTTATTTTATAACACACACATAGTCATTTTTTCACCACAAAAAATATCTCTCTTCTCTCCTCGTGTTGCGTTCCTTCTCGACCAGCTGTACACTCACACTCTTATAATTTTTGAATTTTGATCAAGAAAACATGAAGACATAAATATTTGGGGTTGATTCTTGTGTTTGGGTATTCATTTAAACAACGTTTGGGTTGTCCGGTTCGTGTCAAAATCCACAAATTTGAAGATTTTCTTATAAGTTTCAAATTTAAATTTTGTTTGTCCTTTTGGGTTTATTTTGATGCATAGATGTTATTTGTGCAAGTTGATCGTTGTAAAAATCGATTTTTAGAAGCGAAATGAATAAAAAAGGTGGTGTTTGGTTCGTGTATGGTAAAAAGGAAAAGAGGATTTTTATAGTTTTGATGTTGTGGCCATGATGGTTAAATAATATATGATGCTAGAATGCTTATTTTTTTATAGTAGCTTGTATAGCTTATTCGGGCTTATTTTTAAGTTATTTCTTGGCATATTGTGGGCTTATATGCCACATTAACTTCCTAAAATCACTAAAAAGGTGATTTTGATTATTTTGTATTATGGCATATGTTGTGGACTATTTTTGAGGCTTATGATAGTAACCAAATGCGATACGTAGCTTATTAGCTTATTTTTAAGCTTAATACACGTATTTTTGAGCATATAGGCTCACGGCCCAATAAGTCTATTTAAGCCATGGCTTAATGGGAGGGCTTGTTGTGGTCTGGATTATTTTCTTCATATAAGTATATATTTATATATATAAATGGACCTTGGTTTTGGACTTGGATCGTATTTTAGACTTATAAATGTCTTAATGGACCCTTGTTGGGCCTTAAAGCCCAATAAGCGATATTTAGTCGTTGTGAGAGTTTTGTCGGACTTTTGAAAATGGAAATGTATTTACGACGTGATATTGAACGGTATTTTGGGAAAAACGTTTTAGTAAGCGTTAAAGATTGAGAATTTGGAATTTTGTCGAAAAGTGTCGAATTTATGAAAAGTGTTGAAAATAAGGTTTGAAACCTTAGAAAACGTTGTTTGAGCGTACGGGTCATGTCGAAATTTCGTAAAAAGTTTATACTTAGAAATTTTCCTAAAAACATGATTTTTGATTTTTAAATAATAAAATATTATTAATTATTTTATTTATTTAATAAATTCACTAAAAGACAAAAAATATAATTTTTCTCGAAACTTCTCTAATGTGTTTATTATGAGTAAACGTTTCATTTTTAACCATATTATGATTATTTTGAGGTGACTAAGGTTTACCGAATGGACTTGTCGAAATATACTAACAGTACTAATGGAGTTAGTACTGCCAGTACATACTTAGTACTGCCAGAGTTAGTTAATACTGCTAGAAGAAAGATGTAATTCTGTGATGGTCTAAGTGTGACTTGGAGTAAGGATGCTTGGAGATAAATAAGGAATGTATTATCTTTTATTTTTTTAGGAGATTTTGTTATGTGACTTATATTGATAGTTATCTTGTAAAAGACTCCTTGTGGTGTATAAAAGGAGATCCTAGGTTAAGGTTTAGTTGATATACAAAAACGCATACATAGAAACTACATCTTAGAGAAAGATTGTAATAGCTTCAAGGTTTGTAACCCTAGTACTAATCAAGAGTACTCGTATTATCAATAATATTGAAGCAGCTTGTGATATATTCATTGTTGGTACTATTCCATTGCTAAATACTTCTAGAGTATCAAAGTGTAGATTCCACATACACTTTGATATACAAACAAAGTCTCAACCATTGTTATTTTGGATTTATCCAAGGTAACATACTCTTTACAAGGTAAAGAATCGATCAAGGCGTGGGATCAACAAGTGGTATCAGAGCCTGTGCTTTGAGAAACTTTGATCTAGAAGTAATGGAGTTGGAAAATACTCAGAAGAATGTGTTGGCTAAGCTTCCCATGCTCAAACTCGGGGAGTATGAGATGTGGGAGATAAGGATTAAACAGTACTTTTAGATCCAGGATTATGCTCTATGGGAGGTCATAGAGAATGGGAATTCGTGGGTACCTATTCCTGTTATAGCATCAGAAACTGGTCCATCAATAGCATTGAAGATGACTGTGCCTTCTACTGCTGAAGAAAAGATTTGTAAAAAGAATGATGTAAATGCCAGAAGTTTACTACTCATGGCACTGCCCAATGAACATCAACTTACCTTCGATCAGTATGTTGATGATCAATCAATGTTTGCTGCTATTAAAGCTCAATTTGGAGGGAATGAAGCAACAAAGAAGACATAGAAGGCCTTGCTGAAGCAACAGTATGAAAACTTTAATGCTATCACTTGATTCTATCTTTAACAGGCTTCAAAAGCTTGTTAGTAGATTGGCAATTCTGGGTATAGTTACTCCTCCAGAAGATCTAAATGTTAAATTTTTAAGGAGCTTACCTTTTGAATATGATACACATGTGGTAGTCTGGATGAACAAACCCGACTTTGATACTATGGGTTTGGATGATTTGTACAACAATTTTAAAATTGTTGAACAGAAGGTTAAGAGATCTGCTGGTGCTATCAATGATGATAAAAACTTGGCATTTCTAACTGCTTCAGGTGCAAGCAGTACTAATAATATTAATACTGTTAACCCTGAAGTTAGTACTGGTACCACCAAGGTTAATACTGCCAGTACTGAAATTAGTACTGCTAGTTTTAGTGATGCCACAGTTTATGCCTTTCTATCCACTCAACCACAAGGGTCTCAACTAGTTCATGAAGATCTTGAGCAACTTCATGATGATGATTTGGAAGAAATGGATCTAAAGTGGAATATGGCACTACTAAGCATGAGGGCAAGAAAGTTCTATCAGAGAACTGGAAGGAAGATCATCATTGATGGAAGCAATACTGCTGGATATGATAAATCAAAGGTAGAATGTTTCAACTGCCATAAAATGGGACATTTTGCCAGAGAATGCAGAGCACCAAGGAGTAAAGACAACAGAAATTGGAATCAAGGTAGCTCATCAAAGGCAGTAAAGATTGAAGATGCTTCTGAAAAGGCAATGTGTGCTATAGATGGTGCTGGATTTGATTAGAGTGACATGGCAGAGGAAGAAATTCAGGCAAACATGGCTCTCATGGCATTCTCAGATTCTGAGGTAACAAATGATAAATCTTGTTCTAAATCTTGTTTGAAAAATTATGAAGCTCTAAAGAAACAGTATGATGATTTACTTGTTAAATTAGATGATACTGGTTTTTTAAAGCTGTTCTACATACAAAAGTGTTTATCAATTTTTGGAAGACAAATTCTTAAATATAATGAAGTTCTGAAGTTTTTTTTCTGAGGAAATTGTTTTGCTTAAAAGAAGTGTAGGACCACAAAGAATATCTAATGGGATTACTTAGGACTGAACTTGAAAAGGTTAAGGAAGAAAAGGAGGGGTTTGAGTTTAAGATTGCAAAGTTTGAAAAATCATCAAAAGACTTAGATCAGTTGTTAGCAAGTCAGATAACTGACAAGAGCAAAAAGGGTTTTGGTTATAATGTTGTACCCTCACCTCATCCCTTGATTCTTAATAGACCAACACCTTTAGACTTATCTTATTCAGGTCTAGAAGAATTCAAACAACCAGAGGTAAATGAGTATGGTCCTAGGGATTCAAGTGTAAAGCCTACCACTGGTTGTGATAAAGAGTCAGATAATTCTAAGGAGAATACTGATGACTCTTTAAAACAACAACAAAAGACTGATTCTAGCTCTGTTAAGTCTCCACTTAAGGTAGACAAAGATTGGAAAGAAAAGTTTTTCTGTCCTGCTAATCAAGTTAGGGAAGAAGAACCAGAAAGCTTAGAGAAATAATGATGCTCCAAGCTCTCGCGCGCTACTGTCGCGCGGGTGTCAGATGGATGCTGATGAAGTTGCGCTATCCCTAAGGGTGAAGAAAACTGTTATACTATGTACTAAGAAAAGAGTTGTTAAAATCTGAAACACTAGTTAGGAGGTCAGTTAGGTACGCAGAAATGTATTAGGTCACAAAGACCTAGAGGAAACCAAAGGAATTGGAATGGTCAAAAATCCAATCAATTAGGATGTAACTTTGTTTTTAATAACAAGGCATGTTTTATCTGTGGAAGTTTTGATCACATTCAATACAGTTGTCCTAATGTACACAAACATATGGCTCCAAGAGCAGTCTTAATGAAGACTGGCCTAAATACTGTTAATACTGCAAGAACCATATGTACACAAACATATGGTTCCAAGAGCAGTCTTAATGAAGACTGGCCTAAAGACTGTTAATACTGCAAGGCCTGTTAATACTGTTAGGTCTGTTAACACTGCCAGACCTTTTAGTACTGCTAGGTCTTTTAATACTGTTAGGCCTTCTTATACTGCTCACCCAAAATCAATAGTTCATTGTGCTAGACCAAGGACATATTTTCAAAATCAAGCACAATCAACAGTTCAAATGCCCTTTTACAAGAGAACAACATTACAAAAGATGGTCTCTTATAATCAAAATGTTAATACTGGTAGGCAAAATGTTAATACTGTCAGGCAAGGGGATTTAATGCTGTTAAGCCCTCAGCATGTTGGGTTTGGAAACCCATCAAACCCAATGGTGCATCACTGGTTTTCAACAAATATAATTACATTGATGCACGAGGCAGATCCAAGTCAGTAATGGCTTGGGTCCCCAAAGATAACTAACTTCATAAGTTTTGTGTGCAGAGCAATTCACAGCTAAATGATAAAGTTTATGATAGTGGCTATGTCTAAGGCAATGTCTGGAAACATAGCCCATCTTTCAGATTTCAAAGACTTTGATGGAGGTTATGTTACTTTTGGTGGAGGAGCAAATGGAGGCAGAATTACTGGCAAAGGTACTATTAAAACTGATAAACTTGATTTTGATGATGTATACTTTGTCAAAGAGTTAAAGTTCAACTTTTTAGTGTCTCACAAATGTGTGACAAAAAGAACTATGTTCTTTTTACTGACTCTGAATGTCTTGTTCTATCTCCTAATTTTAAGTTGCCTGATGAAAATCAGATACTTCTTAAAATTCCTAGACAGGATAACATGTACAGTTTTGATATGAAAAACATAGTTCCTAAAGATGGTTTAACTTGTCTAGTTGCAAAGGCTACATCTGAGGAATCAATGCTCTGGCATAGAAGGCTTGGTCATGTCAATTTTAAGAATATTAATAAACTTGTCAAAGAAAATCTTGTAAGAGATTTGCCTTTAAAAAGATTTGAGAATGACCAAACTTGTGTTGCCTGTCTTAAAGGCAAGCAACACAGAGCCTCTTGTAAGACCAAGGCCTTTAGTCCCATTACTAAGCCATTGTTTATGCTGCACATAGATCTCTTTGGTCCAACTTTTGTTAGTAGTCTAATGCATAAAAAATACTGCTTGGTAGTCACTGATGATTATAGTAGATTTTCATGGGTTTTCTTTTTAACAACTAAGGATGAAACAAGTGAGATCCTTAAAAACTTTATCAAAGAGGTAGAAAACCTAGTGGATAAGAAAGTTAAAATAATCAGAAGTGATAATGGGACAGAATTTAAAAACAAAGTGATGGATGAGTTCTGTAGGGAAAAAAGGTTATATAAAAGTAGATTATAGTGTAGCAAAGAACCTTAGCAAATGTGTAAACTGAAAGAAAGAATAGGACCCTCATTGAGGTTGCTAGAACAATGTTAGCTGACTCTAAGCTACCTACAACATTCTGGGCAGAAGTTGTTTCTACTGCTTGCTATGTACATAATAGGGTCTTAATAGTCAAGCCTCATAACAAGACTCCTTATGAACTCTTTAGAGGTTTTAAACCAGCTATAGGATTCATGAAACCTTTTGGATGTCATGTTACTATTCTCAATACCTTAGATAATTTGGGCAAGTTTGATGGCAAGAGTGATGAAGGTTTCTTTGTTGGATATTCCTTAAGTAGCAAAGCTTTTAGGGTATACAACACTAGAACCAGAAAAGTTCAGGAAAACTTGCATATTGGGTTCTTAGAGAATAAGCCTATGATAGAAGGAAATGGTCCAAAGTGGCTGTTTGATATTGATTCTCTAACCCAATCAATGAATTATGTACCAGTGGTTGCAGGAACTTTTTCTAATGACTTTGCAGGTATACAAGGAGTTTCTGAGTCTAGTACATCCTCTCAACAAGATCAAGATAATCAAGATTGCATCATAATGCCAATTTGGAAGGATGCTTCATATTTTGGTGATGCTGCACCAAGATCTGTTGCTGATGCTCAAATACAAGATAAAGATAGGTTACATGATGAGAATGATGCTTCAGAAAAGTCTCCTGATGATAGCAGTCTTAAGGATAATGGTACTGCTGTTCAACAAGTTAATACTGCCAGACCTGAAATTAATACTGGTAGTAGAGAAGTTAGTACTGCTGTCCCTGAAGTTAATACTGCTAACCCTGAAGACTTGGTAGGACCTAGTCATGCATCTGAAGACACACAAGTAGAGGACCAAGAGGTTGAAATAGGGAACATTCCACAAACTTATGCAGTACCTACCACTCCTCACACAAGAATTCACAAAGATCACCCAATTCAACATGTGATTGGTGATGTGCAGTCATCTGTTCAAACAAGAAGAATGACAACTTCTTACTCTGAACAAGGATTTCTTAGTGCTATATATGAAGGGAAGACTCATCAGGCTCTTCATACATGTCTTTTTGCTTGTTTCCTCTCTCAGGAAGAACCAAAAAGAGTTTCTAAAGCTCTTAGTGATCCAGCATGGGTAGAAGCAATGCAGGAGGAACTTCTACAGTTCAAACTGCAAAAGGTCTGGATTCTTGTGGATTTACCTAAAGGTCATAGAGCAATTGGTACAAAGTGGGTATACAGAAACAAGAAAGATGAAAGAGGGATTGTCATTAGAAACAAAGCAAGACTTATTGCTCAAGGACATACTCAAGAAGAGGGTATAGACTATGATGAAGTCTTTGCACCTATGGCTAGAATTGAGGCAATAAGAATGTTCCTAGCTTATGCTTCCTATATGGGATTTATGGTCTACCAAATGGATGTAAAAAGTACCTTCCTGTATGGTCAGATTGAAGAGGAGGTATATGTATGTCAACCTCTAGGTTTTGAAGATCCTGACCATCCTGATAAAGTCTATAAGGTAGTGAAAGCATTATATGGCCTGCACCAAGCACCAAGAGCTTGGTATGACACTTTGGCCAATTATCTTTTGTGCAATGGTTTTCAAAGAGGAAAGATTGACCAAACATTATTCATCAAGAGACAAAAGGGACATATCTTGCTTGTTCAAATATATGTGGATGACATTATCTTTGGATCTACAAAGAAGGAGTTATGTGATGAGTTTGAGAAGCTTATGAAAGATAAGTTTCAAATGAGTTCTATGGGAGAACTTACCTTCTTTTTGGGTTTACAGATCCAACAGAAAAAGAAAGGCATTTTTATCAGTCAAGATAAATATGTCAATGAGATTTTGAGAAAGTTCAACTACACAGATGTGAAGTCTGCCTCTACTCCAACAGATTTGGAAAAGCCTTTGGTTCAAGATGGAGATGCTGCTGATGTTGATGAACATCTTTATAGATCTATGATAGGATCTTTGATGTACCTTACAGCATCCAGGCCAGATATCATGTTTGCAGTCTGTGCATGTGCAAGGTTTCAAGTTTCTCCAAAGACATCCCATCTCTTAGCTGTTAAGAGAATCTTTAGATACCTTAAAGGAAAACCATCTTTAGGACTTTGGTATTCTAAGGATTCTCCATTGGAATTAGTTGCTTACAGACTGAAAGTGACTACTGGAGCTACACAAATAGGAAGTCAACACTGAGGTGTCAGTTTTTTGGGAAATAGGCTGATCTCTTGGCAATGCAAGAAACAAACTGTAGTTGCCACTTCTACAACTAAGGCTGAATACGTGGCTGCTGTAAATTGTTGTGGACATGTTTTCTAGATACAAAACCAACTGCTGGACTATGGGTACAATTTCATGAATACTATTATTTATATTGACAATACTATTACTATCTGCATAATAGAAAATCCTGTTCAACATTTTAAAACAAACATACTAGGAGATTAGGCTATCACTTTATAAGAGACGTAATGCTAAAAAGTTGATTCAATGGCTAAGATTGACCTGGACATAATAGTAGCAGATCTTCTTACAAAGAGTATAATGCTTAGGTCAGATTTCAGACTTGATCTCAAGTATTGGAATTGAGCTCAATCCCTAATGCCCATACTCTTTGTTTGTTTTTGTAAAGTTTGTTAAATGTTAGTACTGTTAAGTCTTTGTAAATTAATACTGCTAGTTATAATTGGTACTGCTGGTTATATTTAAAATTGTTTTGTCAAAACTGTTACTTATAGTTAGTACTGCTAGTTATTTCTATGTCTCATTGTTAATCCTGTTAGTACCATTTAATACTGCTAAACAAGAAAAATGGTTAGATTATGTCTTTCTTGGTTTTGAGCTAACTCTTTCAGGATAAGCAATGAAGTGTGAAATTGGTTACTCAATATTCATTATTTGAGGGAGAATCTGATGTTTTTCTTAAAAAGTGTTGGTTTTAACAAACCGCACAACAAATGGTCACTCTGTTCACAACTAAAAGGCAGGGACAAATTATGCATGTCTTATACAGACATCAAGAATTGACTTGTCCAGAGCAAACAACTACTGGTAAAGACTTCTCAAATCCGTTGATAGTTGATAGTTTACTCAAAAAGTGAAAAAAAAAAAAAAAAATGGGGCATCAATGCACCATGTTTTTACAATGAAGCATTGGCTAGTCCAAAGCAAACGGCTATTGGTAAAGACTACTCAAATCCGTTAATGGCTGGTAGTTTGCCAAAAACTATACTTTGTGTGAATTTGTGAGCCAAAAGAAAAGAGAGAATTGGTGAGCTTAAAAACAGAAAGAGAGATGTGTGAAAAACAGACAGAGTGAAAAGTGAGTTAAAAGAATTGAGAGATAAAATGTGAGCTTAAAAACAGAAAGAGAGATTGTGTGAAGTTATTTTTGATTAATACAAAACTTTGGAGTTTGTACTGCTTTTGGGTGGAGAAGTTAATACTGCTAGGCTTATTTTAGTACTGCTAGACCAAATTTAGTACTGCTGGATGACCGTTAGTACTGTTTGGCCCTAACAGATTTTTCATTAATTAATAGAGCCGTTGAGATATTTCCGCCAAATACCTATGATATAGGGTTTGACTAATTGGACTTTCGTGATCTTTCTATATATACGTTTAATTTAATCACGATAAACTCAATTTCTTTAAGTCGGTCAAACCATATCTCTACGTTTTCTCTATTTAAATCTCAATTAACTTTCTCCAGCCTTCATATACTCATCCACGATCATATCCCACTCGATTACTCACACTTTTATTCATGGCAAATTTAGATTTTTGTGACAAGCACAACATGGTAGCGTTTTTAGAGAAATCTACAGGAAGTGCAGGGTTTCATCAAGTCATCGATTTCCTAAATCGAAGTCACATTTGCTATGCACTCACAAAGAAGCCAGATGTTTATATCTCTTTTATCACACAATTTTGGAGGTCTGCTGAAGCTACTACTGATGATAATGGCGAAGTCCAGATTACTGCTACCATTGATGGTCACTCAATGACTATCACTGAAGCTTCTTTAAGACGACATCTCAAGTTGGATGATCATGATGGTATTACTTCTATACCCAACTCGAAGATTTTTGAGCAATTGGCACTCAAGGAAAAAATCCACTTATCAGATAAGTTAACTTTCAAAAAGTGCTTTTTTCACCTCAATGGAGGTTTCTTATTCACAATATTCTTCATTGCCTTAGCCCAAAGAAGACTGCTTGGGAGCAGTTTAGTAGTAACATTGCAACTGTTGTTATCTGTTTAGCTACCAATAGGAAATATAATTTTTCTAGGATGATTTTTGAGCATATGGTGTCCAATATTTCTAGCCCCCATAAGTTTTTAATGTACCCTAGGTTCATTCAAATATGCTTAGATATGCAGAGGAAACAACTTCAACAACACTCAAGAACATATCTTGTACCCTCTCTTAGCATCAAAGTTTTTAACAATATGAAGAGGCCTACAAAGGGATATTCAGGCCAGGAAGTTGCTTTATTTCCTACTATGCTAGATGTTTCTGAACCTTCCACTTCACCTTCAAGAATCACATCCTCACCTTCCCACTCACCTGAACCTTCACCCTCACCTGAACCTTCATTTGAACACTCACCTGATCATACCACTGCTGCACCAACACAACCATCACCAACACAACCATCACCAACACAACCATCACCAACACAACCATCACCAACACAACCATCACCAACACAACCATCACCAACACAACCATCACCTGGAGCAGAGCAACATTTTCCTACACCCAATGAATCACCTCTCCATGTTGTTCACTCACATGGAAGTGATGAGGGTAGCTTGAAACTAAATGAATTGACGAATTTGGTTACCAAACTATCTGAGAGGATTGGAGTCTTGGAGGATGACTTGAGGAAGACAAAGAAAACTTACAGTTCTGCTTTCACTAAGCTCATTCTAAGGGTCAAGAAATTAGAGGCTAGAGTCAAGATTAGGAAAGCAAGGAAAAGAGCTAAGGTTGTCCTTTCTGAAGATGATGAAGATGTTGAAGATGATTCTTCTAAACAGGGGAGGAAATTATCTGATGCAGAGGTTCAAGAGAAAGCAAGCACTGAAACTGAACCTATTATTCAAGAAGTGACTCCCACTGAAGTCATTCAAGATCAAGGAAGCAGTGAGAAAGGGAGTGCTGAAGTTAGTACTGCTGGTGCAACAAAAGGTACTGCTAGTGAAGTTCCAATGGTTAGTACTGCAAAGGAAAATATTAGTACTACTGGAAGAACTGTTACTTATAGAAGAAGGAGTGAAGAGAAAAGGACAAGAAAAGACAAGGGAAAAGCAATAATGACAGAGTCTGAGCCCAAGAAAAAGTCTGAGAAGGAGCTTGAACAAGAAAGGTTGAGTTTTGCTGAAGCCTTTAGACTGCAAGAACAAATGGATGAAGAACAAAGGGCACAGATTACAAGGGATGAAGAAATTGCTAGACAATGGGATGAAGAGGAAAGGCAAAGAGCTATGTCTGAAGCCAAGACATCTAAGAAGATAGATTGGAATGATCCTTCAGTCATAAGGTATCATGCTCTAAAGATGAAACCAAAGACAATTGCCCAGGCAAGGAGAAATATGATCAAATACTTGAAGAATCAGGGAACCTACAAGATTAGTGATTTCAAGGGAATGTCTTATAATGAGATTAGGCCAATCTTTGAAAAGGTTTGGGATTTTAATCAACATATTGAGCCTATTGATTCAGAGCATGGAAGTGAAAGGATGAAGTCTCCTGAAAAGATTGAAGAAGAAGATGTTGATACACAAAAGGAAGTGAAAGAAGTTGCTAAAGAATCTGGAGCAAAAAGAAAGAAATCTCTTCCTAGAAAAAGAAGCACTGTTAAGAGACAGAAGATAGAGATAGATGATGAAAAGGAAGATCTCAAAGTTTATTTAGACATAGTTCCAAGAAATTATGCTGCAGAAGATGTTGAATCACTATCTACAAAGTATCCAATTGTGGATTGGAAGACTTGTGTTTTGACAGAGAATTTCATGTATTATCAAATCTTCAGAGGAGATGGCAGTTCCAAGAACTATAAGATTTTGAGTGAGATGCTTGAAGACTTTGATAGACAAGATGTAGAGGAGTTGTACAGACTAGTCAAAGAAAGGTATAGTGCTTCAAGACCAGAAGGATTTGATTTGATGCTTTAGGGAGATTTATATACTCTATTTGAGCCTGATGAAGAAAATGAAATTTGGAAAAATCAGCATGAATACAATTTGATAAGCTGGAGATTATGTGATTTTTGTGGCATTCACATTTTGTTGATGGAAAATGATTTAGCAATTCATATGCTGACCCAGAGAAAGAAATCCCTCTAACCAAGAGATGTTTTGTCAAAAAGATGTTTAAGTTAAAAGATTGGGAGGTTGATCATGAGAGTCACAGGCTTTTGAACTTCTAAGGTTTATAAGATCTCAAGTGCAGATGTAGAAGGATGTTTGAAAGAATCATTAGCAAAGGAAGAAGACTAGAAGATTTAATCCAGAAGAAACTTGGGAATTGAAGATAAATCACAAGTTTAGGGGAGGATTGTTAGGAATAAATCTTCACAAGAGTTAATACTGCCAATGTATAACTAATAGTACTAATGGAGTTAGTACTGCCAGTACATACTTAGTACTGTCAGAGTTAGTTAATACTGCTAGAAGAAAGATTAATACTGCTGATGGTCAAAGCTGCTGACTTGGAGATAAGGATGCATTGAGATAAATATGGAATGTATATCTTTTATATTTTAGGAAGATTTGTATGTGATTATGATTGATAGTTATCTTGCAAAGGACTCCTTGTGGTGTATAAAAGGAGATCCTAGGTTAAGGTTTTAGATACGCATACATAGACACATACGCTTAAGAGATAGAGAATACATCTTAGAGAAAGATTGTAATAGATTCAAGGTTGTAATCCTAGTACTACAAGTGTACTCGTATTATTGTTTAAATAATATTGAAGCAGTTTGTGATATACTCATTGTTCTTTGTGTAGTACTGTTCTATTGATATATATCTTCTAGAGTATCAAAGTGTAGATTCCGCATACACTTTAATATACCAACAAAGTCTCAACCTTTGTTATTTTGGATTCATCCAAGGTAACAGACACTTTACAACGTAAAGAACCGATCAAGGCGTAGGATCAACAGCCGACGGACCAAATAAATCCATATGTAATAATTCTATACATCTTTTAGTAGAAACCATATTTTTAGCTTTATGACTTGCATGATTTTGCTTCCTAATTTTTCAAGCATCACAAAAGTGTTTATCGTATTTTAGCTTAGGTAGATTTCTAACTAGTTCTATGGATGACAAAGATTGAATTAAACGCATATTTGCATGACCAAGTCTTCTATACAATAAGGTGGAATTATCCACTACCGTGGCGAGACAAAAATTGTCTTAAGACTTATTTCCTAATTTCATTACATATAAACCATTTTTCTTAATCTAATTCCTATGATTTTACCATCTTTAATTATTTCACTACCTTCATCCGTAAATAAGACTCTACACTTATTATCACAAATTTGACCGACACTAATAAATTAAATGCTAAGTGATCTACATGTTCTATGTTATATATATTAAGAGAATCATTTGAGATCGTACATTTGCCTATGATCTTTCCTTTTAAGTTACTTCCAAAGACAACATTACCTTCGTCGTATGCTTTGTAGGTAGAGAATAGACTTTTGTTATCGGTCATACGTTTGGAGCAACTGCTATCTTTAATCTATTCGTCCGATTCCAAACACGTTCTCAAACATACCTATTTTGACAAAAATAAATTCAAGTGTTTGGTCCTTAATATCTCATGGATCCAAAAATGTTATTGTTGTACAACCTTTGCATTTGTTGCAATTGATTGGGGTAATGAAATGGGATACAATTTCCCATATGTACAAAACCTTGATTTTGGTTATTACTCCAATTCATAGGATAAAAGTTTTGATGAAATAGTTCTCAAGAGTTTCTTCTAGGTTGAGGTGTGTTGTATCTTTATTGAGAAGAATTATTTCTTCTAGGTGGAGGTGTTTTAGATCTAGAATCGGTTTTGACATAACCTAAACCACTTTTAAGAGATGGTTTTAAAGACGGTTTCTTTGACTCTTCAATCTTATTATGTATTAGTTTCTTTCTAGTAATGACAAAATCTGATCGCGAAGACATGAGTGGGCTTGAAAACGTGTTCTGCCACTTTTTCACTGCTTCGATCGGATCCATGAATCGAGATGTGGGATCCGTTTGCTCTATGGTAGATCCGTCGCGTGAAGTTTCAATAGATGGTCCAACAAAATTAATGGGTATGGTTCTGCTTGTTGACGCTTTACTACTATCGAATTCTAAACCTATTTTACAACTAGGTAACTTTTGAATATTCAACATTCTCTTAGTGAATTAATGCTTTTATCAAATTTAACAAATTTAATAACTTAAGTTCTTTACACGACTCACACACAATGTCAATTTCTTTATTTCTCTCAAGTTTCTTAATTTTCTCATTCAACTCTAAAATTTCTTTTTCTAAAAGATCTCTTTTAGTTTTCAAAATTTTATTTTGTTGGTGATTTTTAAGCTAATTTCACATAAGTTATCATATTCAATTTGCATACTATCGTCATCAAGAGAAGAAGCATTATCACTATAATGAGAAGAGTCAAGAGTTACCTCATTTGACGATTGAGCCATGAGACAAGTTTCATCGTTGGTTTTGTCCTCGGATTCATTTTCGCTATCGCTCCAAGAACCTCCAATAAAGGCCTTTTGATCTTTGTTGCGAGGAGGCTTTAGACAATCGCCAATGAGATGATTTAGATCACCGCAGCTAAAGCATTTCCGATCACTCTTTCCTTTCTTCTCATCCCTTTGTCGGAATGACTTCTTTTCTTCTCTTGGTTGCCTAACAAATTTACCCTTTATTCTAAAGAACTTTTTGAAGTTCCTTACGACCATAGCATATTATTCGTCATCGCTTCCGGATGTCGAAGTTTCATCATCACTAGACTCTTTCTTAGCTTTCAAGGCAATGGTCTTAACTCTTTCCTTTTTGCCTCTATAAATTTTGAATTCCTTTTTCATGACAACTTCATGTACTTTTAGATTACCGATTAACTCGTCTAGAGCCAGTGATGACAAATCTTTTGATTCTTCAATCGCCGTGACCTTTGCTCTCCATTTAGGATGTAGAGCCCTAAGAAACTTCCTAACATAGTTCTTGCTAGAGAAACCTTCATCAAGAGCTTTAAGACTAGTAATAATAGTGTTAAATCTAGCAAAACCGCTATCAATAGATTCTTCTTCAAAGATAGTAAATTGTTCATATTGTTAAACAAGAAGATCAATTTTATTATCATTTACTTGGCTATTAACTTGATGTGTGATTAACAACGATTGCCAAATATCTTTAGCCATTTTACACGTAAAAATTCTTCCGTGCTCCTTTTTAGGTAATGCATTATAAAAAACCATTTTAGCTTCATTATTTGTAGCAAGTTTTCTTTTAAGATCATCATCTTGATGTTCAAAAGGAACCACTTCTAAAACATGAGTAACTTCGTTTTTGCCAACCAGTGGAAAATCACCATTCAAGATAATAAGCCAGAGATCTAAATCTTTTGCTTTCAAATAAGTTTCAAATCTATTTTCCAATATATAAAACAATCACTTTCGAAAAGTGGTGGTCTTTGCATAGATTTCCCTTCTAGATATTTATCCGAATCCATAGATCAATTCAAGCTTTAATGTACAATGTACGTTAAAGATATTGGGTAACCTGGCTCTTATACCAACTGTGGAAACTAGAAGAGGGTTGAATAATTTTTACCGTTTTAAAAATAAAACTTAGATTGTTGACTTATGTGAATTCAAGAGATATACACAAGTGTATATGATAGCGATGCAATGAACAATAAAGTAAATACGAAGTATAAACAAGTAAAGATAAGAAAGATCAAACCGATGACACAATGATTTATAGTGGTTCGGCTACGAAGCTACTCTTCGCCCTGCTCCACTCCTCAAGTACCCAACTTGAGAGTTTTCTTCACTATGTCAACAAGCTCCCTTTAGGCGGAGAAAACCGTACACATCGCTTACACTTTTTCCGGTACTAAGCTAAATACCGAGTTCTACTTCTAGATAGAACCAATCTAACACACTATGTATTTTATGGCCTAAATACTAACCTATCATACACATATGATAAACACAACACACAACACAAGATATACAAGATAAATGGTTATCACAATCGTGATGACACAACTAAACTAATAACACTTAAGCTTCACGTCTTTGTTAGTGTTCTTCACTAAAGAGTGGAATAAGTTGATCACTTGTAATGAATTATGAAACAAGTATAATGATCAAAGAATATGAAAATGAGAAAAGCTAAAGAGAAAAATATTTGTGAAGAGTTGTCTAAAATGAAGACTTAAGGTTGCTATTTATAGGCAACATTTGAAATTCAAAATCTGTCCCAACCAGCTGGTCACACGGATCCATGGATCCACCATACCCTGGATCCATCCTTTGGTTTTGCTGGATCCATAGGATGCAACTGGGACAAATTTTGTCTTTTTATGATTAACCCTAAATCTTAACAAAATATTCTTATGTACTTAAAAATCAGATTTATTAGATACTTCTAGAAGGAAAATATTTCTTAACATGAATAAGGACAGATTTTCTAGATTTGGGAAAATTTGAAAAGATTGTTTTCACTTATGGTTAATCTTATTTTGTCTTAATGATTAATATAACTAGCTTATAAATAATCATGTGTTCACTTGAAATCATTTGATTAGAAAAAGTTTATGCAAATGATTAAGTTTAAATGCAATAAAAATATTTTTCTTTGATCATTAACTATGTTTAATAATGTCATATTCATACCTTAAGTTATTTGACAACGTCAAGTAAACTTACGACTAAATGACTTGTTTACGTAAACTTTTACGCAGTATGACATTATAATTGCTATTATCAAAACATGAAGATCATTAAATATAAATATCGTTTTTACGCGAATATTTGTATTAACAGTAACTTTGATCGCTGATGCGTTTTTCAATATAGAAGAACTTGTCATAAACTATAATAACCATTAATTTTGAAAATCATTGCTTTTTGAGTTAAATCTTTTTAATTTTTGATTGAATCTTGAATCATGAGATTTTGAAAACGATTACCAACAAATGAATCATAATCTTTATCCAATTTCCCACAAATCATCTTTGAACTTTGAAGATGTGAAGCACATTTTAATTAGTAATCACATATAATGATAAATTCAGCTAACAATAATGTATTTTTATATCTGTCACCAGATGGTCACTAAGTTGCTAACACCTTCTAATTTCGGTAACGATCGAAACAGGATGTAACTTAGATCGATGGTGCATGTGTTAATATAGTAACACAAAATCTTAACTAGTTTTATCATTTTCTCACATAAACCACATTGTAACAATTAAGCCCATTTATGACTTTTCCGTAACCTTGATTAAAGCCCATTTAAAATTTTCCAAAACCTTATGTCGACCCAAAATAGAAGTTATGAAACCTATTACGGCCCATCTAATGTATTCTGAAAGCATTTAAGGCCCATGTTTAATATATACCGAAACCACATGTGGCCCAAACACTAATTCGAATTCTGAAACCCAATTAAGCCCATGATAATCTCTTATGAAACCCATGTTCATATCTATTTAAAATTTCCAAAAGTTCAAAATTTCTGTAACCTTCTAGATCCGGAAGCACACTTTGTTCATCTTTTAATCTTTATTCGCAAACTTTAAAGACACAAGTTTCTAGTTTAAGCACATAAGAAGCATAAAGAAAGCATGTAATTATCATATGTTGAACTATTAAGACTATCAAAAGTCCTAAGATGAATTCCAAAACCGTAGAACTAATTATGAAAACTTTAAATTCGAATCAATTCATGTATTCAAACTACAATAAGCATATACATCTTATGAGTGATCACTAATGATGCGTTTGCACACACTAATTTCTCTAAAACAATCCTAATTGAATTCGGTTCATCTTACTGAAACCCTAACCCTAAAAAAACAATCCTTACTCTAATGATTAAAATACATTACATATGAAAAAGGATTACAAAATATATTAGAGATCTTACATTTGAAAGGATTACACGAAGATTAATCGATTTGGATTGAATTTTTATGAGTTTCGAAAGCTGAAAGACTCGAGAGTATTTACGAAAGCGTGAGTAGGAGTTCCGAAAGTAATAAAACTTTTGGAAATTCCTATTCATTTTATTGCTTGAGAAAGATTTTCCATTTTTTGTAAAAACATTCCCTTAACTCTCCTTTTGATGCTTGTGTCATCCATTTTTAATAACAACGCTCCCCCTTGGAGTTAGATCCCGTTTCAAAGTTAACCTATTGTAAGATTTTTGACATTTGTAAATCCTGTTCGTTCATAAAAAAAATTATAACTCTCCCTCGAATAAATATCCACCTAAGAATTTTTTTTCTTTTTGAGTAAGATCTATTCGAGATATTGTTATTTTTACATTTACTTTTAAACTTGTTATTTTCCGAGGATGATGATTTGAAAATTTCTTTCTCTTTTTGTGAATAAAAATATTTACAAACACATGTTTTACTAGTGACAATTCATTTAGTTATATGAATAACTTGCCCTCAGTTCATGATCAATTTAAAAACATTCAAAGACACTTTTGTCAAAATTAGAATCATGAAATTGTAAACTCAGAGGAGACATGTGATTGCGTAAATAACTTATGTTTTTGTGTTTTTGTATTTTGAGGAATGTAAAAGAAAATGTTTTTGACTTTTTGATGTGTGCTTAAACACACATCATTTATAACCCGGAAAACACTAATAAACAGACTAAAAACATGGAATATGATAAATATTATTGCAAATATGTTTGGTTTATGTTTTTATGTCTTGCAGGTGCAAGGGATTGAAAATAAAGCAAAAACGGTGACTTTCGGTTAAGATTTGAAGACGTTTACGCATTTTTCAAGATCAAGACGAAGTCGTTAATATTTCCCCAGCATGCCATTGGAAAGAGCATGAAATTTTAAGTCAAACGGTGCCTTCATCTTTTATTGGGTCGACCCAATACCATTTATATGGGTCGGACCGACCCATACTTACCAATTGCTCAAGTATTATTCAAGCCCAACACCATACAGTTGTTGGCCCAGTTGGAGTATTATAACAGCCAAGTCCAGGAAATGGACCAAGCCCACCAGCAGCTCGGCCCAGTTTGTATTAAAAAGCTCAGATCCTATAATTTTTATAACACCCGGTGTTTTCAAGTCATTGACGACGTCGATAAATTCGCAATGTACCTTTTGTATCGTACGCATTTGCTTTAAATCATAAATGTTAAGCTAAATCGCGTAAGCTAAAAATTAGCGTTCAATGTAAATGGGCATCAAACAATTAAATGTTTACATCAAACAAGGATTAAGTAATTATTTTGAGGATAATTATTAACTTTGTTCATTTTATTTTTATCGGATACATAAAGTGTATACGTTTCGCGATAAATTGCGTTCGGGCACTCCCGGAACCACCAAAACTTTTCTACGCTTCAACAAATACCAACTTTTATACCCAATACATAAAAGTTACAAAAATATCTCACTTATATCAATCTTTGGCCAGAATTCTTGCAATGTACAAAGTTATACAAGAAAAAAATGAAAGAAATCTTCACCGCTTAATCTTGTACCATGCCTTCTCATTAATACTAGTCATGCCTTGTCTCTTTGACCAAGACCAAGACCATCCATAAGACCTTACCATGTTCCCTTGACTAAGACTTGCACCATTTATACAAGTATCTACTAGTAAGAGATCACATACATGCTTAAACACTTGGTAAAAATCACAAAACCCCTCCCTTTGTCTCTCTATATGCTAGGCATACAATCCCCCCCCCAACACAATCCATACAAAATTTTATACAACCTATACACTCCTATACACATCCATTCTAAGATATTCTAAGGTGATCCCAAGCATTGGCTAACCTTTTGCAAGTAATAATCAAGAAAAGGAAGCTAGGGATTTTATTGAAGATAACAAGGGTTTTCTTTGTGCAAGTTTAGATTCTAGGGCTAAACAAGGGTTTAGCATTTGTTTACCATCATCCTCACACATCCTAAGGTCTACTAGAACTCTTTATATTCTTGTAAACTTTTTTTGAAATGCATATGTCATTTCTATTTAGTTTAATCACCATTTAGGATTTTATCATAAAAATGAAGTTTATACTTGAAATGATCACATGGATTACTTTTACATAGGTCGTGTTATTACATATATCATGTTAAAAAAGGATGAGAAAATATTGTATCAAGTTATTTTGGTGTAAAAATGATTATGGGGTAATTAGGGTTTTTATGATCTCATAATATGTTTCAAGTTAAAGAAATACTTAAGACAAGTTAAGGTTAATTATGGACTTATATTAAGGTTATAAGATTATTAAAATAAGGTTATATCATGATAAGAAAATATGTACACTTATGGTTATTATGTAAAAAGTATAAAGTGGTAAAACATAAAAACAAGGTCAAAAATTAACTTATGAAAGTTGTTTAAACATTCTGTCTAAAAGTGTTATAAAAATATACTTATTTTATGTTTTTATAAGATAATACATTTCACGACGATTCCGAAAAAGTAAGAAACTTGTCAAACGGATAAATAACGAAAAAGTTATGATAAAAACAAGTTATACGATAAGCAAACGGATTTATAAAAGAATTTTTATAAAAACTTTTTATAAAAATTATTCAAACAGCAAGTTTGATATTTTTAATAAATAATACATATTTTTAGGATTCCAAAATGATAAGAATCGTAATTTTTCAATTAATAACGAACGAGTTATGAATTTCGCGAGTTTACGACAATTAATACTTTTATAAAACTATTTTTATAAAAGTTACTATTCATGACAGAAAGTTATATTTTTTTAAACCTCATAAAATTATAGAACTTTCAAAAACGAGAACGTCCTCGAAAGAATCGTTAAAAACGGAGCTATAACGAATAAAATACGACATTTACGGGTTTTACGACAACGAATACAATTTAAATAAAAGTCACGTCTGATGTGAACAGTAAAAGTTACTGTTCACCAGAGGGTCAAAATATCAAAAATGTCAAATTATGATAACTTGTCCTAATACGAAAAGATGGGCATAAGAAACGTCAAAATCGGGCTTAAAACGCAAAAGTTATGCTAGTTTTACTAAAACGATAATTATAAACGTTTTAACTTATTAAACGTAATTTTACCAAAACCATTAGTTGGTGATTGAACTATATAGAATTATATGTGGTTATCAAGTACTATATTACTAGGGAGTTTCATAATGAGGCCTCTTCGGATGGCGTATCGACGAGTTGTTGGATTTACGATTTAAAGTGTCCTAACTCCTCGAACGTCATGTCATGACCTCTTAAATTATGATAGCCCGAACGATAGTACGATGTAACAACTATAAGATTATATTCAAGTACTCAGTACTTATACGACCTATGATAATTTAGGTTGCATTCGATCTTTTACGTGACGCTTTATCTGCGATATTTGGATTATCAGAACTCAAGGTGAGTTCATAGCCCCACATTTTTACGATTTCAATGATTTATAATTTTGGGGTGGAAACATGCTTTGTTTTATAAATTGGACGCAAGTAACGATTGACTTTTGCCTAAGTAGCGATAAACCAATTGAGGCCCCTTATCATGAACTTGTCATTGTATAGATTAGTTGTATAATTACATTATGTGAGCGCGAATGTTATGAATAGATCTATTTGGGGGAAACACCTCCCCGTTCGGAGTGACTAGCAATCACCGAGACACGAAACGGATAGCATGTAAAATAAGGATGTCTTCGGTTGAACATCTAATCAGGGCCAGAAATTGCAATATATACGTTAATTGCAAGAAAGATCATCGAGCTTTAGTGTCATGAGCTAGTAAAAAAGGTAATCTAGTTCTGTGATGCCTGCATATGTTGCATTTTCATGGGAAAAGTCTTTTGCGGTCCTGCATATTATGATTTATCAAACATATGAATTCACCAACATTATTGTTGACGTTTTAAAGCAATGTTTTTCAGGAGATCAGTAAGCATAAGGTGCCAAGGATACATTGGTGATTTTGTTTTGGGAAGTCATGCTAAAGATATGGTTGTTTTATGTTGTAAACCAGTATCTTTGTAATAATAATCAGGATCAAGTTAAAGCTTCAGGCTATTTGTATCAAATAACGTTAAATCCAATGTAATCAGTTTTAAAAACGAAATTTTTGGTCCGTTCTCTATATATATCTTGTGTTATTGATCTATGAAGTAACACGCCCCGGACCCTTATTCCGCTGCGACCCTATTTGGGGGTGTTACAGATTGGTATCAGAGCCAAGGTTATAGAGAACCAGGTCAAATGTTTTTGCTGGACTATAACCGTTTTCAAACATTGCGTTCATACAAAGGGGTTTGAACGAGACTTACATACACTGGTTGTTTGCATTAGTTAGTTTTACTAGATGCTTACATGATTTGTATATGTGTTCATATTATAGTACGCATGTTACTATGAGGGTCTTATGTATATATATAAAGATGAGTTTGCATTCTTTCGCACATACTCTACAATTATTTATATAAGGGTTATTTATATAAATAGGGGAACATTTCTTTAGGCAAGGTAGCATTATAAGCTCGTAGGTCCTAAATGCTACCTAAACATTAAGCTATCGAATATGATATATTACCATCATTCATTTATGCCATGAGCACATATTCATATTTACCATACCGGTCTTATATAATATACTTATATAAGTTAAGTTTTGCTCCTTGCAAGCAGTCATGTTTTCACCATCGACGGTTACCTACACGTCTGTCTATATTAATTCAGAGCCATAGAGATTCCAGTAAACTTCCGATGAGGAGCTAGAGGCACCAATGGAGGATCAACCTCTACCTACGGATGCCTCACCTACAGCCCTATCATCGGGCTACATTGCTGACTTCGATCCAGAGGAGGATGAGGAGGACCCTGAGGAGGATCCTGCTGACCATCATCTCGACGGAGGAGACAATGATGATAATGAGTCATCTGATGATGACGACGATGATGATGATGTTGTGAAGGATGAGGAGGATGAGGAGGAGGTGCACCTAGCTCCAGCCGACCCTTCTGCTGTACTTATATATGATCTTGTCCCCTCAAGCTAAGGATACAGAGGCATTTGAGACTGATGAGTCTACTTCTACACCACCCACCTCTCTACACCATATCATCTTGTTTTCTAAGACCAAATCCCGTATAGTATGGATGTCTATTTAACACCATACTCCACGATCACCATCTGCTGAGGCATGCATTACCAAGTTTGCTGCTGCACTACCTTCATCATTACCACCACCACCAGAGAATATTAAGTCACTTAAAGATAACATAAGAGTCTAGCATCTAGAATATTGAGAGGCACCCTGGCCCATAGACAAATAGATTTGTCAGTGTAGCTTGTTTTGTATTATATCCCACTAAACTTAAGTAATACTCGGCTGGTAGCGTTAATGAAAAGCTTGTACTCTTTTACTCAGGTAAAATGATGTATTAAGTATTAACCTACGCTGTTGGTTATGATCATGCTACTGTATGATGTGGATTTATTTATGCCATGGTTGCTGTTATCTTATATCTCTGCATGACGTGGTCTCACCTTACATATATGTTGTAATCATGGAGTGTCATGATTTGTCCTTGGATGAAACTTCATATACATTTTATTCCCTGTGATCTTCAGGAAACGATGACAACTGTTAATCAAGGGATGAGTGTTGAGGAAATTGAGCGGGTTGTAGCCCAGCGAGTGGCTAATGCTATCGAGGCTATTGCTATTTATAAGACAAAAACCAACATGGCCCGCAAGTCAATGAGCCAGACCGAACGACAAGAAGACAAGGTAGCAGAGAATGCTAGCAACAAGAGGAAGTGGGAAGGTAACCACAATGGAAGCTCGAGCCAACAAAACAAAGGGCATAAGGTGCCTAGAGCACACACTACTAGACCAATCAACAAGAAGGCATATGCTGGATCTCTACCTCTGTGCAACCAGTGCAAATTTCACCATAATGGACCGTGCACTGTAAAGTGCGGAAATTGCAAGAAGGTTGGCCACATAATCCAAAATTGTAAAACACCTGCTACTACTAGGAATCAACGAACCCGCACCTGTTATGAGTGGACATGATCCATGAAGGGGTGAGGGGATTTAAGCCTAAGACAATGCAAGATGCAATTGAATTTGTAACCAAACTAATAGACAAAAAGATCAGCACTCCTGCTGAACGCCAGGCTGAGAACAAGAGGAAGTTGGATAATACTTCTAAGAACAATCAGAACCAACAAAAGCCGAACAAGAGGCAAAATACTGGCAGATCTTACATTGCAGGGCACGAGGAGAAGAAACATTATGTCGGATCGAAGCCGTTGTCACTAGTACAAAAAGCGGTATTGGTCACACCAAAAATGTGTGACTATATACATATAGTCACATACGCAAAATGTTTCGTGTGTGACAAAAGGTCGCGCGACCGTAGGTCACCTACGGTCACGCATTCGAGTTAGTCACACATAAGAAAGCTTTAGTGTCCGTATCCACGTTTTTTGTGTGACTAAATAGGTACAATTTAGTGACCGTAAACAATGTACAACCAACAAAGCATGTTTTTTTGTATATTTAGTCACATATAATTAAACATAGAGTGGCCAAAAGTGTTAATATGTGTGACCATATGGTGTTTAAAGTGAAGAAATGTGTATTTTGTGTGACTATTGTTCATCCAATGGCCACATGAATTTTATGTTTGTGTGACCTTTTGTAATATTTAGCCACACAAAGCATGTTTATTTTGGGTATTTAGTCACATACAACTAGGCATAAAGTGACCAAAAGTGTTAATAAGTGTGACCATATGGTGTTTAAATTGAAGAAATGTGTATTTTGTGTGACTATTGATCATCCAATGGCCACATGAATTTGAGGTTTGTGTGACCTTTTGTAATATTTAGCCACACAAAGCATGTTTTTTTGGGTATTTAGTCACATACAAGTAAGCATAAAGTGACCAAAAGTGTTAATAAGTGTGACCATATGGTGTTTAAATTGAAGAAATGTGTATTTTGTGTGACTATTGTTCATCCAATGGCCACATGAATTTTATGTTTGTGTGACCTTTTGTAATATTTAGCCACACAAAGCATGTTTGTTTTGGGTATTTAGTCACATACAACTAGGCATAAAGTGACCAAAAGTGTTAATAAGTGTGACCATATGGTGTTTAAATTGAAGAAATGTGTATTTTGTGTGACTATTGATCATCCAATGGTCACATGAATTTTATGTTAGTGTGGCCTTTTGTAATATTTAGTCACACAAAGCATGTTTGTTTTGGGTATTTAGTCACATATAATTAAGCATAAAGTAGCCAAAAGTGTTAATAAGTGTGACCATATGGTGTTTAAAGTGAAGAAATGTGTATTTTGTGTGACTATTGATCATCCAATGGCCACATGAATTTTATGTTTGTGTGGCCATTTGTAATATTTAGTCTCACAAAGCATGTTTCTGTGTAAATTTCACCATAATAGACCGTGCACTGTAAAGTGTGGAAATTGCAAGAAGGTTGGCCACATAATCCAAAATTGTAAAACACCTGCTACTACTAGGAATCAATGAACCCGCACCTGTTATGAGTGTGGAAGTCTGAGACACTACAAGAGTGAGTGTCCAATAGTGAAGTTTCAGAAACGTGTGGACATGATCCATAGAGGGGTGAGGGCATCTAAGCCTAAAATAATGCAAGATGCAATTGAATTTGTAACCAAACTAATGGACAAAAAGATTAGCATTCCTGCTGAACGCCAGGTTGAGAACAAGAGGAAGTTTGATAACACTTCTAAGAACAATCAAAACCAACAATAGCCGAACAAGAGGCAAAATACTGGCAGAGCTTACACTACAGGGCACGGGGAGAAGAAACATTATGGCGGATCTAAGCCGTTGTGTTCTAAATGCAACTATCACCATGATGGTTTATGTGCTCCCAAATGCCACAAGTGCAACAGAGTTGGCCATTTGGCCCGTGATTGTATGAGTTCTACAAATGCCAATACTGCTAACAACCAAAGGGGCACTAGGGCAAGTCAGAAGGCTACTTGCTATGAATGTGGGAATCAAGGGCACTACAGGAATGATTGCCCAGAGTGAAAGAACCAAAACCATGAAAACCAAACTGGAGGTACTGGAGCACGTAGAGTGGTGCATGCCTTTGGAGAAGGAGAAACCGAACAAGACCTTAACAACATTGAGGATGAGATCGATGCTTAAAAGTGAAAGTTGTCTCACTTGCTTAGTAAACCCTAAGTTGGAACTATCTTAAACTTTATCTCCTTAGGAGTTCTGGTTGTGTTTCTCTTAAATTTTCATTGTACGAATTATTTCAAATTATCTATCAAATCAATGTGTTGTGAAAATTTCTTCAAATTTACTTTAATTCCCTAAATTAATTGGGCAACCCACTCTCTCAAATATCATGAAATCATAACGCTATTTTGACAAAAATGAGCAATGCATCGTTAGTCCTCAATTATACATGGCCTGATCAACTATGTATAATTCAGGAAAGTACCATGCCGTGCTGAGAGTAGTCACTCTAAAAACTTCTTGTCAAGAAAACAATTTCCTACTTATATCATGTATTATGTTCGTATTCAAACGTGTTTACTTCTGGAAATCAAATTAGTAACCATAGCAACTAAGCATACCTTCAATCCATCTTACTATAAAGTTGGAATCATCTTATACCAAATCCTAAGCCGAGAAGCCGAGACACATCACTAGTCGCCCTAGGACAATTCGCCATCAAATTTGCTCGCCATTAGAGAATTTACTAAATCACCCATTCAACATCGACTTAATGCCATAGAATTTGGCAGTTTCGACGTCATAATTAGTATGGATTGGTTGGCGAGATACCAGGCCGTCATTGTTTGTGACGAAAAGATCGTTCGTGTTTCATTCGGAAACAAAACGTTAAAGCAACAGCGCAAACGAGTCTTGATTGAACACCATCTCATGCACTAAAACATAGAAGTACATGCTAAAAGGATGTCAGGTCGTTTTGGCATGTGTTACTACAAGGGAGACTGAAGACAAGTCGAAGGAGAAACGACTTGAGGATGTACCGACAATTCGAGATTTTCCTGAAGTATTTCCAGAGGACTTGCAGGGTCTTCCTACGACTCGACAAGTGGAAATTTCAGATCAATCTGGTACCTGGTGCTGCATCTGTAGCACGGGCGCCTTATCGATTAGCGTCATCCAAAATGAAAAAGTTGTCAGAGCAACTGCAGGAACTACCCAACAAAGGCTTTATAAAAGTCAGTTCCTCACCTTGGGGAGCTCCAGTCATGTTTGTCAAGAAGAAGGATGGACCATTTCGAATGTGCATCGACTATCGAGAACTGAATAAGATGACGATGAAGAATCGTTACCCACTCCCAAGGATTGACGGTTTGTTTGATCAACTACAAGGATCCATTGTTTATTCTAAGATAGACCTGTGATCAGGTTATCACCAGCTTTGAGTACTGGAAGAAGATATTCCAAAAACGGCATTCAGAACTCGGTATGGTCATTACGAGTTCCAAGTAATGCCATTTGGTTTGACGAATGCACCGGCGTTATTTACGGATCTCATGAATAGGGTGTGCAAACCATATTTGGATAAGTTTGTGATTGTCTTTATTAATGATATACTGATTTTTCAAAGAACAAAAAGGAACACAAAGAACATCTTAAGGCAATTCTGGAATTGCTTAAGAAGGAGGAATTGTATACCGAAATTTTTCTAAGTGTGAATCTTAGATTTCCAAAGTAGAGTTCCTCGGTCACGTGATTGATAGTCAAGGCATTCACATGGACCCCGCCAAGATCAAATCCATAAAAGATCGGGCATCTCCTAAGGCACCGACGGATATTCGTCAATTGTTAAGTCTTGTCGGTTATTATCAAAAATTCATCGACGGATTTTCAGGGATTGCCAAGTCGATGACCAAGCTTACTCAGAAAGGAGTTAAGTTCGACTGGGGAGATAAGCAGGAAGCTGCCTTCCAGTTATTAAAGCAGAAGTTGTGCAGTGCGTCAATTCTGGGTTTACCTAAAGGAAACAAAGATTTTGTAGTCTATTGTGATGCTTCGCATAAGGGATTGGGTGTTGTATTAATGCAAAGAGAGAAAGTAATTTCTTATGCATTACGCCAATTAGAAATTCATGAGGAAAACTATACGACTCATGATTTGGAACTTGGATCAGTAGCGTTTGCTCTAAAGATTTAGAGGCACTATTTGTACGGAACCAGGTGTACGGTGTTCACTGATCACAAGAGTTTACAACACATTCTTAATTAGAAAGAGTGAACATGAGGCAACGTCGTTGGTTAGAGTTGCTTAGTGATTACGGCTGTGAGATTCGTTATCACTCGAGGGAAATCAAATGTTGTTGATGTTGCTTTGAACAGGAAGGAGCGAATTAAACTATTAATAGTTCGAGCCTTAGTTATGACTATTGGCTTGGATTTTACTAAACAAATCCTGAATGCTCAGATTGAAGCACGAAAACCAGAGAACATCAAGAACGAAAATGTATGAGGTATGATCAGGAAGGATATACCAAAGGAGAAGTTGGAACCCCATGCGGATGGAACTTTATGCTTGAATAGCATGAGTTGGTTGCCATGATATGGTAATTTGAGGACTGTGATTATACACGAGTCCCAAAAGTCAAAATACTCTATCCATCAGGGTTTTGACAAGATGCATCAGAACATAAAGAAGCTATATTAGTGGCCCAATGTAAAGGCCGACATCGCCACCTATGTTAGCAAATGTTTGACATATGCTAAGGTCAAGGTTGAACACCAACGGCCATCGGGTTTGTTGGTGCAACCCGAGATACCTCAAAAGAAGTGGGACAATATCACTATGGATTTTGTCACAAAGCTTCCTAAGTCGTCACAAGGTTGTGACACCATTTGGATGATTGTTGACCGACTTACTAAGTCTGCCATCTTTGTACCAATGAGGGAAACTAATCCCATGGAGAAACTAGCAAGAATGTACCTAAAGGAGGTAGTCACGAGGCGTGGATACCTGTCTTAATCATTTGTGAATCGCGACCCTAGGTTCGCATCAAATTTCTGGAGGTCACTTCAGAAGGCTTTGGGTACTAGTCTGGATATGAGTACTGCGTACCATCCACAAACTGACGGACAAAGCGAGAGGACTATTCAAACTCTCGAGGATATGCTGCGTGCTTGTGTGATCGACTTTGGAAAGGGTTGGGTTAACCATTTGCCATTGGTCGAGTTTTCATATAACAATAGCTATCACGCTAGCATCAAGGCTGCACCATTTGAAGCACTTTACGGTCGAAAGTGTCGTTCACCTGTGTGTTGGGCCGAGGTTGGAGAAGTTCAACTCACCGGTCCAGAAATAGTTCAAGAGACGACCGAGAAGATCGTCCAGATCAAGCAAAGAATACAAGCCACACGTGATAGGCAAAAGAGTTACGCCGATTTAAAGCGTAAGCCAATGGAATTTCAAGTTGGGGATAGTGTTATGCTTAAGGTTTCGCCTTGGAAAGGGGTCGTACGTTTTGGCAAACGGGGGAAGTTAAACCCTAGGTATGTCGGACCATTCTGCGGTGTTGCGAAAGGTTGGAGTCGTTGCTTACAAGCATGAGCTTCCTCAAGAGTTGAGCAAGGTTTACAATACGTTCCATGTATCCAACTTGAAATAGTGCCATGCCAACGAACCATTAGCCGTTCCGTTGGATGGACTTATATTGTGATACATTCATGTTTGTCAGAACACAGTCAGTAATCATAGATCGTGACATTAAACGGTTGAAATAAATCCGTATCCTAATTGTCAAGGTTCGATGGAACTCTAGGTGAGGCCCTGAGTTTACATGGGAACGCGAGGATCAATTTCGAAAGAAATATCCACATCTCTTCACAAAGACCGCACCGTTATCAAGTGTCGCGTCTTAAGCCTTGAGGACAAGGCTCATTTAACGGTGAATATTAAACACCATATGTATTAGGGTCATTTACAACGACTCATAAATCCACTATGTATTTTTTAGTAGTGTTCGTGTTTGCTTTTAAATCGTAATCGTTAAGTTAAAATCACGTAAGCTAAAAATTATCATTCAATGTAAACGGGCATCAAACAATTGAATGTTTACATCAAGCAAGTGTTAAGTAATTTATTTTGAGAATTATTATTAATTTGTTACTATTTTCTTTTTTGGTTACGTAAAGTGTTTACGTTTCGCGATAAAATACGTTTAGGCATTCCTGAAACCACCAAAACTTTTCTACGCTTCAACAAATACCCACAATTATACCCAATACTCAAAATTTGCAAAATATCATCACACATACATATTTGCAGATATACAGGAAGGTACAAAATATATCTAACAAAACACCTTTCCTGGTATCATAGGATGTTCTCATGATTTAGATCCAAGGCCTCATTTTTCATTACTAGCTCTAATAGGACTTGACCAAGCATCCTAGAAACCACTCTCTTTTCTCTCCCAATTCTCCCTCAACCGATGACCAACCTTAAAAACCATAAACAATCCATAGTTTTTATTCTATAACATTTCCAAGCATTCCTACAATATATCTAAGATATACCAAGAAGGTTTGAAGGCTTAGTTAATTTTTTTTATGTGTTAAGCAAAGAAAAAGCAAGATTAGGGTTTCCATTAGATTAGGGTTTTCTTGATATTGAAAGCTAGGGTTTGTTTGCTAAACAAGGGTTTAGATCTTGTTGTTCATCATCATACTTCATATTAAGGTTACCTAAAAACCTTAATCTCTTTACTTTTGTGATTTTATTGCATATCTGATGTTTATTAGTTAATCACCATCCAAGGACATATTTATTTGTAAAAATGATTTTTACACTTATATTTGTTTGGTGAATTTTATATATGTTTTATTAATGTTCATATCATGTTATATGGCTAGTATATACATTATTGAAGTTTTTTATGTATAAAAAGTATATATAAGCAAGTTATCTAAAAAGTACACTTATGAAAGTTCATGGTTAAATAAGTGTGTACACATTTGGATCTTGTGATTTTTGGACAATATATGGACTAATAATGGACTAGAGACCCTAAGGATGTAAGACATGTGATTATGAGTGTTGTAATGGACTTGTAACAAAGTGATTAAACTTAAACGTTAGAAAAACTCATTTTAAACACAATTTAAGAAAAAGTTCAAAACCTTCTGTTAGAATTCAATTTTTAACTCATATATTTTATATTTTTATAAAATACTACCTCTCATTAGAATTCCAAATAGATAAGAAACTCGAAAAATTGATTTATAACGAAGGAGATACGATAATTACAAGTTATACGATAATTAAACGCGTTATAAAAGAAATTTTATAAAACAAAGTTATAAAATACTTCTGATATATAAGCTTTGTTATTTTTCCCAGATAGTACATAATTTTAGGATTCTAAAACAATAAGAATCGTATTTTTTCAATCAATAACGAAGGAGTTATGAATTTTGCAAGTTTACATTAATAAATACTTTTATAAAACTATTTTTATAAAAGTTACTGTTCATATCAGACATGAACATTTTGAAAACATCATTTATTTGATAAAAAATTTAATAACGAAGATGTACTCGAAAGAATTACTAAAAACGGAGTCATAACGAATAAAATACGACATTTACTGGTTTTACGATAACTAAATCTATAAAAATAAATTTATAAACTGTCATGAACAGTAAAAACCACTATTCATTAGAGGACTAGAAATATGAAAATGTAATATTTTGATAACTCGTCTTAATACGAAAGCGTGGCATAAAACACGTAAGAAACGGGATTAAAAGCTAAAGTTTCGTCCGTTTTTACTAAGGTATATTTATAAACGTTTAACTTTATAATACGATTTTCACAAACACAATAGTTGTTGATGTAGCTATATAGGAATAATATATATTAGTAGTTATTCAATAGTACTTAGGTACTTATACTGGACATTTATTGATTAGGTTGCATTCGGGCGTAATTGTGAGGCATTTTCTGTTGTGATTTACATTGTTAAACTCATCCACTCGAGGTGAGTTCATAGCCCCATGTTTTACAATTACAATGATTTACAAGTTTTGAGGTGAGAAACATATGCATGTTTTTACAATTGGACGCAAGTGGACATTTTTATATTATGATTACGTGTTTGCCTAGGTAACAATACCCAATGAGCCCATTATCATGAGCTGGTTAATTACTGGATTGTAAGCGCGAATATTATAAATAGATCTATTTGAGGGTGACGCCCCCTTTCTGGTGATTAGCTATCACCAGGAACAAACGTATACCATGTCGAATTTGGGATGTTCCGGGTTGAACATCATCAAGGGCAATGTAATCAATTTTATATTGTAATTCATATATGTGGAGATTCAGTATCATGAGCTAAGGAAAACGTAATGGCATATTTGTGATGTTTGCATTAGATGTATTATCACGGGGGAAATCTTGCAGTCCTACACTTATGCATTTTACAAACCTATGAATTCACCAACATTATTGTTGACGTTTTAAAGCAATGTTTTTCAGGAGGTCAATAAGGCACAAGGTGCAAGGGGATACATTGGTGGTTATATTTTGGATGTCACATGCTTAAAGATTTGGTTGTATTACAAATTTGGGGAAACATTTGTTATGAACTAGAATCATTGTAATCTAAACAATGAACAAGTAAAGCTTCGGGCTTTTTGTAACAACAATTTACTAAATCCAATGTATCAGTTTTAAACGACTTTTAAATGGTTGTTCTATATATATCTTGTGCTATTGATCTATGAAGTAACACTCCCAAACCCATATTCTGCTGCGACCCAATTTGGGGGTGTTACAATGGTCATACTACCACTGATTGCCGGGTCAATACCAACAACAACAACAAGAATCAAAAGGCTGGGGCATGCTATGAATGTGGTAACACCGGACATATAAAGAGAAATTTCCCAAAACTGAATAACCGTGGGAATGGCACACCTCAAAGAAGAGGTTATGCTTTGGGAGGAAGAGATGCTAGCCCAGACTCTAACATCATCATGGGTACGTTTCTCCTCAACAAACCGTTCATGCTTAATTTTGTTCGATACTGGTGCGGTTAGGAGCTTTGTATCTAATACCTTAGTACCTTGTTTGACATTACACCCCACTACTTTAGAAAATCATTATGAGTGTGAATTAGCTGATGGAAATATCATAGGAGTTAACACCATATTCGGGGTTGAACTCTAAATCTTCATGAATCTTCCTTTTCAACATCGACTTGATGCCTGTACCACTCGTAGTTTTGATGTCTTAGTAGGAATGGATGGGTTAACAAAGTATCATGGAGTGATCGTCTGTGGCGAGAGGATTGTACGTGTTCCTTTCGGAAGAGAGATGTTAATTTTCCAATGCAATAGAAACAACCAAAGCAAAGAATCCTGACTAAATATCATTTCGTGCACTAAAGCGCAAGAGTATTTGTCAAAGGGATGTGATGTCTTTTTTGGCACACATTACCACGAGGAAGCCATAAGACATGTCAAAGGAGAAGCGACTTGAGGACGTGCGATTGTCAGAGACTTTCTAAAGTTTTTCCTGAAGACTGTTGGGGTATTCCACATCTCGACAAGTAGAATTCCAAATATGATTGGTGCCAGGTGTTGCACCCTGTACACCAGGCACCTTATCAGTTGGCACCATTCTGAAATGAAGAGCGGGGAACAACTTCAAGAACTATCCGACAAGGGATTTATAAGACCCAGCTCTTCACCTTGGGGAGCTCCGGTCTTGTTTGTCAAAAAGAAAGACAGATCGTTCCGTATGTACATCGATTATCGTGAACTAAACAAGCTAACAGTGAAGAACCGTTATCCACTTCCGAGAATCGATGACTTGTTCTACCAACTTCAAGGGTCGAGTGTCTACACAAAGATTGCTTTATGATCAGGTTATCACCAGTTGAGAGTTCGCGAGGAAGATATTCCGAAGATTGCGTTTAGGACACGTTATGGCCTTTATGAATTCCAAGTGATGCCTTTTGGGTTGACAAACGCACCCGCTGTATTTATGGACCCCATGAATAGGGTGTGCAAACCTTATTTGGATAAGTTTGTGATTGTCTTTATCGATGATATATTAATTTATTCAAGGAACAAGGAAGAGCATAAAGAGCATCTCAAATTAATCTTGGAGTTATTTAAGAAAGAGGAGTTGTACGTAAAATTCTCCAAGTGTGAATTTTGGATTCCTAAAGTACAGTTTCTCAGACATGTGATAGATAGCAAAGGCATCCATGTAGATCCTGCAAAGATCGAGTCAATTAAAGATTGGGCATCTCCTAAGAGTGCAACAGAGATCCGCCAATTTTTAGGACTAGCTGGTTATTATAGAAGATTCATTGAAGGCTTTTCCAAAATCGCCAAGCCAATGACTAAGCTGACTCAAAAGAATGTGAAGTTTGACTAGGGAAAGAAGGAGGAAGCCGCATTTTAAGTGATTAAACAAAAGCTGTGTAGCGCACCCATTCTGGCCTTGCCTAAAGGATCAAAAAACTTCATTGTTTATTGCGATGCTTCGTATAAGGGTTTGGGTGTCGTACTTATGCAAAACGAGAAAGTTATAGCCTATGCTTCTCGACACTATGAAACAATTTCAGTAGTCCAAAACAGGTATTATTGCACTAAGCTCATGACACTGAAACCTTAACTGTTAGTGCCCCAAAATAATGTAGGGTGTCTGTCAAACAGCCTACTAATTCCTCTAAATGTTAAATGCACCATGATCAACTTGTGACCAGAAATTCCAGGCGGGGATTATTAATCCCGATAGATCTATCCACAACACCAGCTCTCACTATAATAGCAATTGACGGTTCATGATATGGTAGGGACTTAGATGGCAATGCGGTAACTTAGGCAATAATCTGAATAGCATACAATTTAAAACACTTGTTTCCATAGTAAAACAAGCATGTAATTTCACCTCGTAAAGTTTGTAAAACAAGTATATGGAAAAAAAAGGGGGCTATGAACTCACCTCGAGTGAATTAAGTCAATAAAGTATATCACGAATGAAAAACGCGTCACAAAGGAATCCGAAGGCAACCTAATTAAAATATAGGTCGTATAAGTACTAAGCACTAGTAAAATACATAATTCTATATAGCTACATCACCATCTAATTGTATTTGAGAAATAGGGTTTACAAAGTTAAAATGTTTATAAATATCGTTTTAGTAAAAATGGCATAACTTTCACGTTTCTAATCCGTTTTGCGCGTTTCTTACGTTCACGCTTTCGTATTAAGACGACGTATCACAAAAATGACATATTTGAATTTCATGTCCCTTTGGTGAGCAGTACTTTTTTAACTGTTCACCACGCTACCACAAGTTTTATAAATATTTCTATAGTTTAGTTGTCAAAAAACCCGTAAATGTCGTATTTATACGTTATAGCTCCGTTTTTGAGTCGATTCTTTCGAGCACGTCTTTGTTATTAAAAGCTTTTTCTCACTAATGGTGTTTTCAAAATGTATTTTACTTATGTGAACAATAACTTTTATAAAATTTCTTTTATAACGCATTTAATTATTGTGTATCTCATAAACTACTTATCTTTTTCGTTATTAATTCGTTTTTTGAGTTTCTTACCTTTTTGGAATCGTCATGAGACGTATTATTTTATAAAAATGTTAAATCCACTGTTTGGAATTTGAAATCAAACAGAGCCCCTTTATTATTCATTAGGTATACTTTATTTAATAACATTTTTATATATTTTTCAACTAAATAAAATACAACAAGTCTTCCAATACTCTTAATATACTATGTCTTACATATAATAATGTTCATGGGTTCATATTGTGTCCATGAGTCCAAGTTAACAAGTCCATAACATTGTTTTTATTAAATTCACGACTTTCTAAGTACACTTTGTAATTACATTTTAAACTTATACAATTCACTTAAACCAACATGATACCATACTTATATTCCATCATTCCATGATATTTACAACCACATAACACATGAATAAGTGTACAAAATCATAATCACAAGTAAAAAATAGTTTTACATGTTAAAAGCATCCTAATGGTGATTTGCTGTATAAAACATAATATACAGAATAAAATGATGATTAGAAATGTTTATGGCTTTAGATAACCTTAGAGTGATGATGCTGAATGGGAAAACAAATCACACCCCTTGTGATGTATTAAAAAACCTTAGCCTTGAAAATAAAGGGTGGTACCGCTAATTTTTTCCAGAAAACACCCTAACTTAGTTTAAGGCCTATAAGAATGCCTAAGACCAAGCCTTCAAAATCTTTCATGTATCATCGTAATACGATGTTGATGGTTTGTATGTGTTTAAATAAAAATTTATGATGGATTATGCTAAATAAATTGGGACATGTGGAAGTATTGAGAAAAAAAAGAGAGATATGTTTTGATTTTTGGTAAAATGTTGAAGTGTATGTGTTATCTTACTAGGAATTATATAAGAGATTGTCTAGTTTATAAAACAATGACCATAAGACTTGTGGTCAATGGGGGGGGAGGGGGCGTCATCAAGGAGTAAAAAGGGGAAAAAGTGGTCAAGTCTTACTAACTACATGTGTACATAAACTAGCTCATAAATGGTTATGTTTCTATGTCTCCAAATAGTTGAGAACATCCCATGATAATGAGGAAAATTGTCTAGATAATATCTAGTGAATATTTTGATAGCAAAATGGAAGTATACTTGTTATAAGTTGTAGTTTGTAAGTTAATGTAAAAGGTGTATACTTGTATCAATTGTGTAAGTCTTGTTTATCTTTATTAAATGGGGCGTCCCATTATATAAGTGTGGGTAAAGTTTTATAAACTTTGATCATAGGAATTAATAATTGTTATTTATTGAAGCATAGATTTATTTTTGTGGTTTCGGGAATGCCTAAACGTAATTTATCACGAAACGTAAACACTTTAAGTAACAGATAAAAAAAATAAAAGATAATAATTACTTTCGTAAAAATAATATATTGCTAGCTTTACGTAAACTTTAATTTGTTTGGTGTCCATTCACGCTAAATAATAATTTTTAGCTTACGCGATTTAACTATATAATGAGAATTAAAAATAAACGCCTACGAGGCTAAATTAAATTGTAAAATTAATGACGTCGTAAATGACTTGAAAATACGGAATGTTACAATCAACACTATTCTGGAGGTGCATCGATTACCGAGAATTAAATAAGCTGACGGTGAAGAACCGTTATCCGCTCTCGAAAATTTGAGATTTGTTCGATCAACTTCAAGGGTCAAATGTTTACTCGAAGATCGACCTGAGGTCGGGCTATCATCAACTGGGGGTTCGTGAAGCAGACATTCCAAAGATCGCCTTCAGAACTCCATATGGACATTATGAATTTCAAGTCATGCTGTTGGTTTGACAAACGCATCGGCGGTATTTATCGACCTCTTGAATCGGGTGTGCAAACCATATTTGGATAAGTTTGTGATCATCTTTATTGAAGATATATATTAATTTTTCAAAGAGCAAGAAGGAACATGAAGAACTTCTTAAGGCAATTCTAGAATTGCTTGAGAAGGAGGAATTGTATGCCAAATTTTTCTAAGTGTAAATTTTAGATTCACATGATTGATAGTCAAGGCATTCACATGGATCCCGCCAAGATCGAATTTATAAAAGATTAGGGCATCTCCTAAAACACCAACGGAGATTCCTCAATCTTTAGGTCTAGCTAGGTATTACCAAAAATTCATCGAAGGATTTTCAAAGATTGCCAAGTCAATGACCAAGCTTACTCAAAAAAGAGTTAAGTTTGATTGGGGTGATAAGGCAGAAGCAGCGTTTCAACTAATTAAGCAGAAGTTATGTAGTGCACCAATCCTGGCTTTACCTGAAGGAAGCGAAGATTTTATCGTATACTGCGATGCTTCGATCAAAGGTTTGGGCACTGTGTTAATGCAAAGAGAGAAGGTGATTGCTTATGCATTACGCCAATTAAAAATTCATAAGAAGAACTATACGACTCATGATTTGGAACTTGGTGCAGTGGTGTTTGCTCTAAAGATTTGGAGGCACTATTCGTACGGAACCAGGTGTACGGTGTTCACTGATCACAAGAATTTACAACACATTCTTAATCAAAAAGAGTTGAACATGAGGCAACGTCGTTGGTTAGAGTTGCTTAGTGATTACGGCTGTGAGATTCGTTATCACCTAGCGAAAGCAAATGTCGTTGCTGACGCTTTGAGCAGGAAAGAACGAGAGCAACCATTAAGAGTTCGAGCCTTAGTCATGACTATTGGCTTGGATCTTGCCAGATAAATCTTGAATGCTCAGACGGAAGCACGAAAACCGAAGAACATCAAGAACAAAAATGTAAGAGGTATGATCAGGAAGGATATACCAAAGGAGAAGTTAGAACCTTATGCGGATGGAATTCTATGCTTGAATAGCATGAGTTGGTTGCCATGATATGGTAATTTAAGGACTGTGAATATACACGAGTCCCACAAGTCAAAATACTCTATATATCCGGGTTCTGACAAGATCCATCAGGACATGAAGAAACTATATTAATGGCCCAATATGAAGGCCAACATCGCCACCTATGTTAGCAAATGTTTTGACATGTGCTAAGGTCAAGGTTGAACATCAAAGGCCATCGGGCTTGTTGGTGCAACTCGAGATAACTTAATGGAAGTAGGACAATATCCCCATGGATTTTGTCACAAAGCTTCCTAAGTCGTCACAAGGTTGTGACACCATTTGGATGATTGTTGACCGACTTACTAAGTCTGCCATCTTTGTACCAATGAGGGAAACTGATCTCATGGAGAAACTGGCAAGAATGTACCTAAAAGAGGTAGTCACGAGGCATGGAATACCCATCTTAATCATTTATGATCGTGACCCTAGGTTCGTATCAAATTTCTGGAGGTCACTTTAGAAGGCTTTGGGTACTAGCCTGGATATGAGAATTGCGTACCATCCATAAACTAACGAACAAATATAGAGGACTATTCAAACTCTCGAGGATATGCTGCGTGCTTGGGTGATCGACTTTGGAAAGGGTTGGGTTAACCAATTGCCATCGGTCGAGTTTTCATATAACAATAGCTATCACGCTAGCATCAAGGCTACACCATTTGAAGTACTTTACGGTCAAAAATGTCGTTCACCTGTGTGTTGGACCGATGTTGGAGAAGTTTAACTCATCGGTCCAGAAATAATTCAAGAGACGACCGAGAAGATTGTCCATATCAAGCAAAGAATACAAGCCGCACATGATAGGCAAAAGAGTTACGCCGATTTAAAGCGTAAGCCAATGTAAATTCAAGTTGGGGATAGTGTTATACTTAAGGTTTTGCCTTGGAATAGGGTCGTACATTTTGGCAAACGGGGGAAGTTAAACCCTAGGTATGTCGGACCATTCAAGGTGTTGGAAAAGGTTGGAGCCGTTGCTTACAAGCTTGAGCTTCCTCAAGAGTCAAGCAACGTTCACAATACGTTTCATGTATCCAACCTGAAAAAGTGCCATGCCAACGAACCATTAGCCGTTCCATCGGATGGACTTCATATTAATGACAAACTTCATTTTATAGAGGACCAGTAGAAATCATGGATCATGAAATTAAACGATTGAAACAAAGCCGTATCCTAATTTTCAAGGTTTGATGGAACTCTAGGCGAGGCCCTGAGTTTACATAGGAACGCGAGGATCAATTTCGAAAGAAATATCCACATCTCTTCACAAAGACCGCACCGGTGTCAAGTGCCGCGTCTTAAGCCTTGAGGACAAGGCTCATTTAACGGGGGAAGACTATAACACCCCGTGTTTTAGGGTCATTTATGACGTCAATAAATTCACTATTTATTTTTAGTATTGTACGCGTTTGCTTTTAAATCGTAATCGTTAAGTTAAATCGCGTAAGCTAAAAATTATCATTCAATGTAAACGGGCATCAAACAATTAAATGTTTACATCAAGCAAGTGTTAAGTAATTATTTTGAGGATAATTATTAACTTTGTTCATTTTATTTTTATTGGTTACGTAAATTGGTTACGTTTCGTGATAAAACACGTTTAGGCCATACCTGGGAATACCACCAAAATTCTTACGCTTAAACTACATACCACACAATTTTACCCAATACCCAAAAGTTACAAAATATCATCATATATTTCAACACATGGCTGGATTTGGTATGAGAAAGACCAGAAAAATATCACCAAAAATCACCACAATTGCATTGTACCATAAAACAAACTAATAAGGACTTATGTCCTAATTGAACCAATGATTCCATAAAACCCTCATTTTCTTTGGACTTCCATGTATCACTTTTTGGACTTAGTCTTTGAAATATATATTGCCAGTAACTGGATATTATACACCATTACTTATCCATTTCATGAAGTGAAAACAACATAAATCTTCTTGTGCCCTTTTAGCCCATGGCTCAAACCAAAACACACACCCAAATCCATACAATATTTTATTTACAACATTTCCACACATTCTACATGAAATCTAAGATAACCTAAGGTATTTAGAAGGCTTGCTTCAAGGTTTACAAGTGTTAAACCAGGAAGTTTCAAGATTAGGGTTTTGGTGAAATTAGGGTTTTCAAGGTGTTATAAGCTTGGGTTTGTCATCTAAATAAGGGTTTAGATCATATTGTTCATCATTATACTTCATATTAAGGTTAGGTTACTAAAAACTAATTCTTTACATTCTTGATTTTTTGTAAAATGGCTATGTAGTTAATCACCATCTAGGATTATTTACTTGTAAAAATGAATTTTTACCACATGTTTATGGTTGGTAAACTTTTTTTATGATATATGGATCTTAATAATCATGTTATAAGGATGTATAAGTTATTGTACATGAGTGTTTATATATATAAAATATGTATAAACAAGTTACTTAAAAAGTATACATATATAAAGTTAGGGACAAATAGGTATGTAAACTCATGGATCTTGTGATTCATGGATAAACTTTGGACAAATAAAGGACTAAGGACCCTAAGCATGTAAGATACATGGTACATATGGTTGTGATGATTGTAACAATAGTGGTAAAACTAAAAGTAATAAAAACAACTTTTAACAAATTTTGAGTAAATATCAAAAAGGGTCTGTATTCAATTTCGAATTTTAAGGCATATATCTTTATGATTTTATAAAATATACATGTCACAAGGATCTGTGGTCTGTAAGATCTCGAAATAACGATTTATAACGAAGGAGATACGCTAATTATTAAGTTACCGTTAATTAAAACGCGTTTATAAACATTATTTTTCTAAAAACAAATTACTTTACTCTAATGAAAATGTATGCATGTTTTTTTATCATGTTTAGTATATGATTTTAGGATTTCAAAACAATAATGATATAATTTTTGGCTTTATAACGAAGGAAGTTATGTTTTTTTCACGATTACAACAATATAAACTTTTATTAAATCTAATTCTATTAAAAATGTTATGTTCATCTCAGCGCATGACATTTTGAAAACATCATTTACTTGATAAAACTTTTAATTACGAAGACGTGCTCAAAAGAATCACTAAAACAGATCTAAAACGAATAAGATACGGCATTTACGGGTTTTACGTTAATTAGAGTTATAAAAATAAGCTTATAACTGTTATGAAGAGTAAAAATTACTGTTCACCAGGGGATTTCAAAATATAAAAATGTAATATTTTAATACATTGACTTAATACGAGAACATGGACGTAAGAAGCATCCCAAACGGGCTTAAAACGAGAAAGATACACACTATTTTATACTTGTGCACTACAAAGACAATTGAATTATTTATTTGATTATACGAGAACAAACACACGGATAATATTTATCAAAAGCAATTTAAATATTATTTCACAAACTCGATTAGATGGTGATGTAGCTATATAGAATTATATATAGGTAGTAGGTAAGTCAAAGTACCTAAAAAGTGCTCATATCGACCTATACTGATTAGGTGCATTGGGCGTAATTGTGACGCATTTTCTGTTATGATTTACATTGTTAAACTCATCCACTCGAGGTGATTTCATGCCTCACATTTTTAACATTTATATGATTTTATAGTTTTGGAGTGAGAACATGCTTTGTTTTTTAATTGGACGCAACCAGTGAACATTTCCATATTTAAATTGATATTACGTGTTTTGCTGCCTAAGTAAGCGATAACATGTGCCTACTATCATGAACTGTTAAATCACTTGGAGGGTGAGCGCGAATGTATAAAATAGATCTATTTGGGGGTGACGCCCCCGTTCGGGTGATTAGCTATCACTGGTGTCGAAACTACCGAGCCAACGAACGTATACCATGTCAGATTTAGAATGTTCTGGGTTAGAACATCATCATGGGCAATGTAGGCAATTTATATTGCAATTCATTTATGTCGATTTCAGTGTATGAGATTAGGGAATGTAATTACATTTTTGTGTTGCGATGTTACATATTAATGTATTATCACAGGGGGAAATCTTGACGGTCTACATTATATAATTCTACAAACCTATGAATTCACCAACATTATTGTTGACGTTTAAAGCATGTCTTTCTCTCAGGATGGTCATTAAGGTCACGAGGTGCAAGGGAATACATTGCGTGGGCGTTATTTTGGAAATCATTTTGCATTAATGATTGGTGGCATTACTTTTGGATGACAGCATTTTGTTATGAACTAGAATCTTTGTATAATTTAACAATGAATAAGTAAAGCTTTGGGCTTTTGTATCAAACATTTTGCTAAATCCAATGTATCAGTTTTAAATGACACTTTTAAAGGTCGTTCTTATATATCTTGTGCTATTGATCTGTGAAGTACCACCCCCAACCCATAATCTGCTGCGACCCAATTTGGGGGTGTTACAGATTCGTATCTAGAGCCAAGGTTATAGAGAACCAGGTCAAATGTTTTTGCTGGACTATAACCGTTTTCAAACATTGCATTCATACAAAAGGGTTTTTCAGGGACATAATACACTAGTTGTTTGATTAGTTCGTTTTACTAGATGCTTACATGATTCATATACGTGTTCATATTATAGTACGTACGTTACTATGAGGGTATTATGGATATATCTTGTTTGATGAGTTTGCATTCTTTCGCATACTCTACAATTATTTATATAAGGATTATTTATATAAACAGGGGAACATTTCTTTAGGTAAGGTAGTACGACAAACTCGTAGGTCCTAAGCGATGCCTAAACATTAAGCTATCAAATATGGTACCTTACCATCATTCGTTTATGCCAGGAGCGCATAGTCATATTTACCATACCGGTCTTATATAATATACTTATATAAGTTAGGTTTTGCTCATTGCAAGCAGTCATGCTTTCATCATCGACGGTTACCTACACATTTGCCCATATTAATTCGGAGCCATAGAGATTCCAGTGAGCTTCTGATGAAGAGCTAGAGGAACTAATGAAGGATCAGCTTCTACCTGTTGATGCCTCACCTATAGCCCTATCATCGGGCTACATTTCTGACTCCGATCCAGAGGAGGATGATGAGGAGGACCAGAGGAGGATCCTGCTGACTATCCTGCCGACGGAGGAGACAATGATGATAATGAGTCATCTGATGATGACGACGATGATTATGATGTTGAGAGGATGAGGAGGACGAAGAGGAGGAGGAGCATCTAGCTCCGGCCGACCCTTCTGCTATACCTACAGATGATCCTCTTCACACCATATCATCTTGTTTTCTGAGACCAAATCTCGTGCAGTACGGATGTCTATTTAACACCATACTCCACTATCACCATCTGCCGAGAAAGAAGAAGATGCTTTTCAGTTGATTAAGCAGAAGTTGTGCAGTGCGCTAATTCTGGCTTTACCTGAAGGAAGCGAAGACTTTGTGGTCTATTGCGATGCATCACACAAAGGTTTAGGAGCCGTGTTAATGCAGAGGGAGAAGGTGATTGCCTATGCCTCCCGACAGTTAAAAGTTCATGAGAAAAACTACACCACTCATGATTTGGAACTCAGTTCGGTAGTATTTGCTCTAAAGACATGGAGACACTATCTATACGGAACCAGATGCACCGTGTTCACCGACCACAAAAGCCTACAACACATTCTTGACCAGAAAGAGCTTAACATGAGGCAACGATTGTGACATTCGTTATCACCCAGGAAAGGCAAATGTAGTGGCAGATGCTTTGAGCCGTAAAGAACGGGATGAGCCGTTGCGGGTTCGAGCTTTAGTTATGACTATTAGCTTGG
>BQNB010016435.1:0-50949 GCA_026074375.1 Tanacetum coccineum
TTCTAAAAATATAAAAATGCCCAAATTTTACTGAATAAATTAAAAGTAATTAAACTAATTAAATTTTAAACCTAATTTAATTATTTAAATTAAATAAAACTAACTGTGGTTAACCTAGGGGACTAACAGTGAAAGGACACAAGGACTAATGGGGAAACAACAAACTGACAAGGGGGACTAACAATTATAACTATAAAAGATAAAATTACACAAACAGTCCCTGAAGTGGACCCCGATTACAAACTAAGTCCTAATGGCTTATTAGCCAAAACTCAAAAAAGCAAACTTATAGAGGGGCTTAATGGGAGTCTTTTTTGTAAAAGCACTTATGCTTTTTACTCACTAAATAAGCTAGAAATTTAAGCTTTTGGACTGACAGTACTTAATAAGCTTATAAGCTTATTTTTCTTTCTTATTGGGATTTAAGCTAACAAAATAAGCTACAACTAATGGGGAACAGTTAATAAGGAGAGGGGAATCCTAAATAAGCTATGTTTTCTAGAATAAGCCCTAAAATAAGCTGGGGATCACTTAAGCTATATTAACAGTTTTAAAAGAAAACAGAAAAAAAAGGGAACTTTAAGCCTCTAATAAGCTATACTAGAGGAGGAGTTAAGCTACAAAAGCTTGGGGAATTAAAGAGCAACTACTAATCTATAAATAAAAGCTAAAAAATCCTAGAGCTTAGTTATGCAATAAGCTAGAAAAGTGGTGTGAATTTAGGTGCTCAGCACCAGGGGAGGCTAGGCAGTGAGCTTAAGGGGCTTTTTGGCTTATGAAAATAAGCTCTCAAGGGCTTTTTACCCAAATCCAAGCACAAACAGATAACAAAGGGTGGTCAATGAGCTTATTCTCAAAGTTTGAGAGCTTAGGGCCTAATTTTAACTGCTGATAATGGGGCTTAAAAATGGCAATTTTTCAAAAATTATGCATGTATACACACTTGTCTTGAACTTAGTGTATCACAATGACAGGACTAAAGGTTGGGTAAATGGCTAGAAACAACAACAAAAAGCACAACAATAGTGTGCTTAAGCTGCATAAGCAGCTTGAGCCCTTAAACTTGATTTGGCTTATTGAAAATTTTGACAGAAAGCAAAGGGGACTTAACAACTTATTTTTGCACTAAGAATTTTGATTAAGCTAACCTAAATAAGCCCACACACTCAGCCAAAGTTGGCTGAGTGAGTATGACCCATTAAAACGCCCCATTTGACCCCATGTTTAAGGCTAAACCAAACACCCCCAGTTATTCTCTTATAAAAAATCAATTTTTTAGCCTTTTCTAAAGAAATAAAGGTAGAACACTGATATTAAGTTTTGAGTTTTATCACTATACACATGGTTATGTAAGTTTAAACAGAATTGATGGCTTAATTTATACTTCAAATTTTTGATAAATGCAATAACACAAAAAAAACTCTTAACTTGTATTAAGGGTGGAAATATTACAACATAAACTTAAAAATAAACTGAATTACACTTAAATGCTTTAAAAGAAAGACTTGGAATTAAAATTTAACTAAAAACATAGTAAAAAATGGTGTGGTTCTCGGCTTGGTCTTCTTTTCTTTTATAGAAGTCCAAACTCTTTGGTTCCTCTGGTGGAGGACGCTGCTCACCAGTATATATATATAAAATAACACAAATGCAAATCTCAACCAAATGCCCTTAACCAAGGCAAAAGGTCAAAATCTACACAAAGAGATTAAATATATAAGAATCAATTATAAAAATAATCCCGGAAGAGATATTCCCTAACTGGGTTCGTAAGTCCCAACGAGGCTGCAATTTGATAGTAATCTGTTTGATGAAAATTGAATATGGAAATATTTAGATAAGAATGGAAACACTGATAATAATAAACAACTTAAATAAATAAATAAAACTAATTTCAATCTACGGAAACAGAATATAGTAAATTGGGGATCTAAAAACTACGGGAACCAAAATTATTTATATTGAATCCTAAAATAAATCTATACTAAAAAAACGTAACAGAATCAGGTATCCGGGAAACCTAAATAACTAAAAATTTAAGAAAAATAAACCAAAATTAAATTTAATAATCAAATTAAATTCTAATTAACTTAATTTGAAAAATAAAAAAAACTATAACTGAAAACGAAGGTCGTTTGAATGTAAAACGAAAAGAAACTGTAAAACGTACATCGGTAAAAACTATTCTAAGACTGAAATATTAAGAAAAATTAAGCGTACACTAAATTTTTTATATTTTCCTAACACTAAATGACAAAAGAAAAATTTATAAAAAAGCAAAATATTTTTTTATTAATTTTTTTGTGGATTTTTATGAATTTATAAAGATTAATAAACTAATTAAAACTAAGAAAAATTGAAAAAGACAAAAAATATAAGTATAAAAATTCTGAAAAAATAAAATAAAATAAAAGAAAAAGTTAACAATTCTTAAAAATAAATAAAATATGAAAAATAATAAATAAATAAATAAATATATATTAAACAAAAATTTAATAATTTTTCACAATTAAAAATACGGAATTCGTTGATTTCTCGATCGGTAACAATTAAAATAAAATATAAAATTCGCGAAAGAATTTAATGACGATTTTAATAAAAACCGACAAAAATAATAAAATTAATTCTATAAAAATTTAGAAATTAATTAGAAGTTCGGAATAAGTAGTGACCTTAAATACGGGGTTTTACACAACATCTCTCGACGTCTCAAGTCTGCTTCAACAACAAATACAAGTTTTCACCCGACGTAAATCACTAAACGTATGAATAAACAAACTTTAAATTTGTTGGATGATCAAAGAAATAATTTTTGTCATAAACTTTACATTTTTATAAATGTAACAAAAGAATTTTACAAAAATAATTAGACAAAGTATTTTTGTAAATATAAGAAATGTTTTAATTTAAAATAAATATTTGAATTCAAAATTTCACCCTAAAAACAGAAAAATCTGCCTTAGATAAACCTTCCTCAGAAAATGACAAAATGAGAGCGTCTGCAAAGAGGGCGCCCCCCTTAAATATATGGGTGGCCCCCTTAGTGATAAGGGGGCCGGCCTAGGAGCTAAGGGGGTCGGCCATGTTTTTTGGTCTGAAACTTTGCCTATAAATAGTGGATTGTTCCCACAGATTTTTCTAGATCCAAACCATTCTTCCAAACCATTCTTCCACCTCTTTGCACACAGTTTTCTCAGATCCAAACCATTCTTCCAAACCTTTTTCTTTGATCACTTAACTTGTTATAAGTTTGTTTAAATGTGATCCAATCATCCTTTCATTCAAGTGCAAGAGAAGAACTCTCGTTATCGTCAAGATACGAAGTTATGTAGTTTAGTTTGTGCATTTGTGACATGTGTTACATTCACAATGTATAGATCGAGTCCATGCATTCCAAACTTGTGTAATAGTTAGATCGGGGTGATCATATTAGTGTTTAGGTGAAGTAAAGTGTTGATAGTACGGTTAGTATTTTAGGCCTTAAAATACAAGCATGTGGTAGATTGGTTCCGGCTAAGATTAGAACTTAACATTTGGCTTAATGTCAGAAATTGGTGTAAGCTCGGGGTAGATTGGTTCTAGCTAAGATTAGAACTCGACATTTGGCTTAGTGTTAGAAATTGGTGTAAGCTCGGGGTAGATTGGTTCTAGCTAAAATTGGAACTCGACATTTGGCTTTGTGTCAAAAATTGGTATAAGCTACTTGTGTACGATTTTCTCTGCCTAAAGGGAGCTTGTTGACTAGTGAAGTAACTATTGAGTTGGGTACTCGGGGAGTGGAGTAGGGCGAAAAGGAGCTTCGTGACCGAACTACTATAAATCTTCGTGTTCGGTTTGCATTTCCTTTTACCATTCGCTTTACACTTTTATTTACTTTATCGCCTTACATTTATATTTGCATCATATCTATATGTATGTGAATTGTTGCTTATATTGTTTGGATGGTAATTGTGTCATAGATATAAGTAAATATTGCGATTGTGCTCTAGTAAATATAAATATTTTATGCACACTTTTCATATTGCGTCTAACTTGATCGGTAATTTGTTACGAAATATTTTAAGATTTTAAATGGAAACGTATTCACCCCTCCCCCCCTCTCTCTACTATTTCCACAACTATGATACCATTCCTAGGACCATTCGACCGGCCCCCATTAGGGGACATACTAGCACAATTTATGGATCTCATTAGTCCTTATGTATTTGTCCATACCTTCATTTTAAACACACACACTAAGATACAAAAAACACACACAACATAAACTCTCTCTTTTCCTCCTCTTTCTTGGTTCGAACGAACACCAACACCCACCCAAAACCATATATTTTTCATCTTGTTTCAAAAATATGGAAGCTTGGATATACACGGGTTAAGTTCTAGTGATCGTTTGGGTAAATTAACAACGTTTTGGTTGTTTGGTTATCTCTAATCTCCTCCTAAAACCCTATTTTGTACGTCAATATTTCTTAATAATCTTTATACTTTTGATAGTCTAATGATTCATAAACACTAGTTGTACACTTATTTTTGTAAAACGAAAAGCTAAAAGTTATACAAAAGTAATAAGGGGTGCGTTTTGGTTCGTTAGAAACCGAAAGGAAACATAAGGAAGTATCATTGAAATATTATGGTTGTGTTGGTGTAATAAAACTTTTGGTCAAAAAGTGTTTATAGCTTATTCGGCTTATTAATTAGCCACGAGTGCTTATTAGGGCTTATTTTAGTTTCAACAACAAAAGGGAACAAAAGAAAAGTTGTTTTGGTTATTTAAACTTTCGGTACTATTTTATTGCTTATTTTGTGGCTTATTTTTTAAGACTAAAAAGGCTTTGTAGCTTAACGGCTTATTTTTAAACTCGTTATAGCTTATTTGGGCTTATAAGGTCTCGGCCTAAAAAGGGACAAATAAGTTGCGGCTTATTTGTACCCATTGTGGCCTAGGCTTATTTTTATGGCTTATGTTCTAACTTATTTTGATACCAAATGTGCATATTTGCTTATTTTATAGCTTATTGGATATATTTTGGACTTATTGTATTTTTGGAAGTGTTGTTTGGGCTTATGCGTGCCAACGGCCCAATAAGGGCCCAACAAGCTTCGGCTTGTTTTTTTGAGACTTTCGTTCGGCTTATTTTCAACTTATTCATAGTGCTTATTGTAGTCGAAAAGTGTCGGTTGTAGAGGTTGGATAGCTAGTTGTGGTCATTGGGCTGGATAGCCCAAAATGAGCCCATTAAGCTCGCGGCTTATGGCTTATTTGGCTACACGGCTTATTTTGATAACTTACTTCTTTTGCTCATTTGACGTTGGTATTTTTGTCCTATTTATTTTGTTGGGCTTTTCGTTTATTTGGACTAACTAGTAAACTTGTATTGGGCCAATATTGGGCTAAAAGCTAAACTAGCGATTTTGGACTAACATTGGGCCTTATGGCCCAATAAGTGAAAAGCAAGCAAATTTAAACATGTAAAACGGATTATTGAACGACTTATCGAATTTGTTTATTATTGGTTTAAAGTAGTTAAATTAGTCGTTGGAACGTGTTTGGATAAAACGTAAGTTAAACGTAGTGATTTGGCATTTTGTCGGGAAATGATTTATTTCATAGAAAAAGTGTTTTTGATAAATTCTATGACTTTGAAAAACGACTATAAACGAACGCGTCACGCCGAATTTGTATAAATAACTTATACTTAGAAACAATTTTATATAAGCGTATTTTCTTAAAACCCGACAAAAGGACGAAATCACCTTTTCTTTTAAACATTATATTTAAATCTAAATAAGTAAACTAAATTAAATACTTATAAACGCAAACTATTTAATAAAAACTCGACAAAAAGACAAAATAATAAAATATTATTTTAAAAGACGAAAAATATAATTTTATGTAAAATTTCTTTTATTTGATATGTGTGTTCAAAACCTTAATAACGCTTATATCAATAACGTCTTATCTAAATAACTTGGGGATAGAGTAAATTGCCGGAACATATTTAATTCTTATTTATTTAATTCTTATTCAGTTAATTCTTATTGATTTAATTCTTATTTAATTAATTCTTATTTAGTTAATTCTTATTTACTTAATTCCTGTTTATTTCTCATTCAACTATTTCTTATGTACTTACCATTTATTTAGTCCTGGATTTTAATTTTTTTCGTATATATACATAGCATACTTTGACATGAGTTCATCGAGTCAAACTTATCAACCACTACACAAGCAATAATACAAAACCTTTTACAATGTTTATACAAATTCTTTTACAAACGCATATACATTATTTCATTTCATATAGCATATCTCTAAAATAAAAGTTCATTAATAGGTCGTGACCGGGCATCGTTGTACGTTATTCAGTGATCATCTATTTTCAGCTACTTTCATCATTACCTAATGTGAGTTCTCGTATCCCCACTTTTAAACTATTTTCCTTGGGGGAAAATAATAATCAAATCCTTTTCAAACTGTTTTACTACTGTGCTAAACTATCTTTATGGTTTTTGGACAATATTATGTGCCTATAATTGCGTATGTGGATAATGTTATGTATGGTCGAGCATGCTATTTGAAATTCTAAGAACAACTACTTAGCCGACCGTGTAGCTCCAGCTGGTAGGCGATAGGTGCGGAAATCTATTAGCGCTTAGCTCAGGATTGACCGGTTGATATGACTAAAATGCTATGACATGATATGACTTGTTATGTTGATAATAGAATGCTATTTATACTGCTTGCACTCTGCTATTATATTGCACTATTGTCCCACTCTTAAATTTTGGCACAGAAACTGGGTTTACACTCCAAACTTCGAGCTCGCCAACTTTATGTTGACCTTTTCGAGTATCATTTTCAGGTGATCAGCATTTACAAATAGAAGGTACTTGGAATCAAAGTTAGCCATTGACCAATCCATCAAAGACTGTATTTCATGTAACATTGTAAATTAAATTTCTTGTAACTAAGTATTGTGTAATCTACTATCTTATGTGATGTCTCTGAAACGTCACACCTCGTGTTTTCGCTCTTAGCGGGGTGTGACATGTCATTAGTTAGATTGTAATTATGAGTTTTAAAACTCAAGTGTAGGGGTGTGTTTATAAACCCTAAGTGATGTATTATGTTACCATTCAAAAAAATAGAAAAGAAAACAGATTGATTTAGAGTTTTGTAGAGTTTGTATATCTTTGTCCGAGTATTTGGCTTATCAACCCAACCAACGTGTATTCTTGTAAGTAATTAACTAACCACTTCACCCCAAATTCACCCAAAAAGTCACCCCTAAATATATCCCATTTGTTTCCGTTTCCAATAATGTTATCTTACACCTACACCCCACAACCCTTAAAAGCCTCTTTGATAGTAATGATTAGTGCTTGCACCTAGCGGTGGAGGTTTGATCCTTTACCAAGCCTATGGTAATTTATATGCTACGACAGGTAATGAGTGTTAAATTTTCCATTTCCCATATTGTTATAATTTATTATACACCTGAGTGAAAGAGAGAATCAAAACACTTATGTGAGGTGCTAGTATATGATTTTGTGCTTTTAATTACGAGGTCTAGAAGGCTGTGTCATAAAATACCTTTAAAGAGTAAGTTAAATGCCCCTAATACTACTATTGTCTAGGTAGAAAAACTCATTTGCTTGAGGACAAGCAAATCCTAAGTGTAGGGTTATTTGATGAGGTGTTATTTTATACACTTTTTCGGGATCATTTAACCCCCTAAATCATGCAAATATGCCAAGATTATGTGCTTAATCATTTGTTTTTCTGTTTTTAGCATTTGGCTGGCTTTTGGAGGAAAAAACGTGACTTTGGCTCATTTGGAGAAGAAACGGACAAGACTACGACTCTACACTAAATCTCTTGAAGAAATAATCATTCAGGCGGTGGAGACGACGTCACCAGCTATTGCGACGGCGTCAGAACTTGATCAAGACCGCGTCAGGATTTTTCAGACGGCGTCTGGAAGTAGCCACCTCAAAAGAAACCCTAGAAGCTTCATCGAAGCGACGGCATCAGGAATTTTGCGACGCTGTCGCAGTCTGATCTCTATATATACAAACTCGTTTTAGGGTTTTTAGTGTGTAACTTTTGGGATCTGAACCGTAGTTTTAGAAGGCGAATTTGGCTGCTACTTAGGCCAATTTTAGGGTGTCAAAACCCTCTTGTATCTGCTATTAACTCATGTTCTAATCAAGTGAGATCCTTTATCTTTTATCATTCAATATGTCTATGTGTTGTTTGATTGATTTAAGTTCTTCACTTCTTTATAATATTTCTGGCTATATCTATTAATATTTACTTATGATTGCATGAAAATTATTATGTAGACCTTTATTATGTTGCTTCTTGTGATGGATGTGCGCGTTAGGCTTTAGAAAACTAGCCATAAAATATTAAATTGGCATAGACGTCTAGGGAAACATGAGTGTGTAGAAAGGATACCATCGGTAACAGTCTTCATACTACCTTACCCCTAATATGGTTGATCCCTCTTAAGTGTTTCAAATGCATGTAATGTACTCTTAGAGGGCTTGTAATAGTCTTTGTACTACCTTACTTGTGCGTTGCCTTAACGGAATATTACATAGATGGCGGGTTCGTGTAATTTGTTCATGACTTAGGAAATACTTACACAGATCATTACAAGAGTGACAAAGCAATATAATTTAGAGAAACATAATAAGGAGTAATGCATATTAAGTAAATACGTTTGTTTACGATATAGTCATCACCAAAGTAGTTTATATTTATATTTAGTTTTATTAGTTAAAAACCAACCAACCTCTTAAACTATGATTTTTACTTGCTTTTATAAAAATATAAAAATACAAAAAGAATCTTTTCTCAACCCCTTAGACCTTTGTTAGATTCTGTTCGATCATTCTCAACCTATTCTCCTAAAGAACGATAACAGCCCCCGAGTCTTGCCTTACTACACTACAACGGTTAGGTACTCTGCCTAGGGAGTTGTAAAACTTCTTGTGAAGTCTTACGACAACCGCATCAATCAGCAAGATTATTCCACATCTTTGATGGGTAAAGTCAAGGAATTCAGCTCATTAATAAACTTGAAGGTGGTTTTAGCTAACGAGGGTTTTGATAAGATTAAGCTAAAATATATGGGCGGGTACTGGGTGATGATTGAATTCCAAACAGAGGCATCAAAAGAGAAGTTCAGGGCTAATGTGGGCATAGGTTCATGGTTTTCTCAGTTAGAACAAGCTTCAAATTTATTTCACATAGATGAGAGAGTCACATGGGTGGATATTGATGGCATACTTTTAGGATCATAAAAGTGTCGATTATGATGCTTTAGGTGGTTTTAATTATTATTAATGTTTTTTACTTTATTTTATAAGTAGAAAGGAGTTTGTAATAAGGAGAAATATGCTTAAAGTGAAAAATAGCATATTATCCAAAGAATAGGGACTAGATTGCAAATTAAGAAAAATAAAGGAAGAGAAGTTAATCCTCCCTCTCCTATAAATACCCACTTAATCAACATTAGGTGGTTAAGGCTTGTAACTCTCACTTTCCCTCCCATTTCTCTTTTCTTTATAAAATTTTAAAAATTGTGAAAGTCTTGCCTTCCTCTCTTAATTCTCTCTAAACTAAACATTTCTATATCGTGTGATTCAAGATAAATCGAGACCTAACAAGTGGTATCGGATCCATTAGAGATTGAGAGTGATCTATTGCGTGATTGATTGCGTTATCGAGTTTGATGTGGTGAAATTCGGTGGTATACGGTACTTTCGAGTGGTTATTTGAGCTAATTGAGCATTTTTGACATCCTATATCACGATTACACTCGTTTTTCACAGCAATTATGGATAAGACGTGATCATTTTGGTTAGTTTGAGCAATTTCGGTATCCTTTCGTGTGTTCTATACAAATTCGACAAGGTATTTGATCGATACGAAGAGGTTTATTGAAATTTAGTCATTTTCGGAAGTCTTATTGTTGTTAGATCGAGTTGTAATAGTTATACGAGTTTTCGGTTTTATCAAAACTTGTATATTAGGTGTTTTTATCAATTTCAAAAGTTGTTACCAAGTTTTAGAAGTTACACAATTTTTCGTTTTATCGAAAATTGTGTATTAGGAACCAGTTTCATTTTCGTAATTAAGTCTAAAAGTTGTAATAGATACACAATTTTTTGGTTTTATCAAAAATTGTGTTAGGAAAACTAAATTCGATATCACAAAACACACTTGACACAATTTCGGTTTTATCGAAATTGTGTTTAACAAGAAAAAGGACAAGTTTTGCCATTATAATACGGATTTGTGAATCGTAAAGTGCTCATTTATTTCGGTTTTATCGAAATTGTGATCATTTTTTGACTTCTAAGTGCAAAAACCACATTTTCGGTTTTATCAGATTTGTGATCGCCTTTTTCGGAAATACTGTACATGGATCAAATTTCATCAAGTTTTACATCATTACGGTTTTATCGTGCTTGATATGTCGAATTTGGTTTGAAAAGTCTTTCAAAAAATGTGTATATCGAAATTTAGGAAAGTTCCGAAATTAGTCTGTAGTGTCCGAGAATAGAGGTAACCGAGAAAAGTTTAGAAAATTGCTTTCGTGTTGTCCGAGAAAAGTTTTGTCTGAGTAAATCATTTTAATCAAAATCCTTGATACCCGATATTGGACATAATCGAAGTTTAGGAATTTTTGATAAAGGTGTTTTCAGAAATTATTCAAATTGATCATTTCCGAAATTCATCATTGAATTTGTTACACGTGTCTCATCGAATTTGATAAATTCGACAAGGTGTCAAAATCGACAAGTTGTGAAGTTTCTGGTAAATCACAAATAGAACTCTTTTTCGTCTACAAAGATCTAATCTTCGAGTCACAAGATATGTCGACTTCTACTACACATCAACAATCTCTTGCTGATGTTGGTTCTGAGACTAGACCTCCGATGCTTGAAAGAGGTAATTATATACCATGGACAAGTCGTTTCAGAAGGTACCTCAATCGAAAGAGAGAAAACAGAAAGTGGCTTAACAAGGCAATTGATGAAGGTCCATATGTGTTCAAAAATTTCACTCCTGATGATTCTCAAACACCAAGGCTGTAAACAGAAGATGATTTGACAGGAGATGATCTGAAACACTATGAAGCCAAAATTGAAGCAATGAATTTGATTTTAATCTCTATCCCAAATGACATATATAACTCTGTGGATGCTTATACTACTGCACAAGCCATGTAGCAAAGAGTTGAACGATTAAAGCGAGGAATTATGCAAAAGAAAGTTGACAAGAAAACACGTTTCAATAATGAATTTGATTAATTTATTGCTGAACCAGGAGAAGCACTTGTCTCAGTCTACAATCGTTTTGCTCAGCTAATGAATAATCTGGAACGAAATGGCATCAAATTCCCAAAAGTCACTGTTAACACAAAGTTCCTAAACTGTTTACAACCTGAATGGCTCAAGTATGTCACTCAAGTTCATCTTGCAAAAAGGTTAACAAAAGACTCATATAATGATTTGTTTGATTATCTTTCCCAATATGAGAAGTTGTTTAACGCATCTATAGCAAAGAAGTTGGAAAATTCTCATGATCCTTTTGCGTTGGTAGTACATACGGGATCCTCATCCATAATTCCATCACCTTACTATGTCACTCATCCTTTTTCAGTAGTTGATTATGATGATGATTATCAAGGGGACGCATTTCAAAATAATTATGAAGATTCACTTATTTCTGTAATGATGTTACTCGCTCGAGCAATCACTCAACGTTTCTCTAATCTAACAAACAACCGTCTTCGTACGTCTTCCAACACCAGAAACCAAGCAATTGTGCAAGCTGACAAAGTGAATATTTAAAGCCGAAATTCTGGTAATGATGGCAGAAACAACACAAGGCGTTCATTTGTTCCAGAGGAAATCATTAAGGGTAACAATGTTTAGAATGATGTTGGGAACATACAGAGAAATCTTCGAACTATGTCTTTAGGATCTGCTGTAAATGTTCATTGCTACAATTGCAGTGAGAAAGGTTATTATGCTCGTAATTATCCAAAGCCAGAATTTTGAGATTCGAAGTACTTCATGGAACAGATGTTGCTAGCAAAACAAGATGAGGCATGAGTCACTCTTACAGATGAAAAGAATGATTTTCTTGTTGCTGATGCTACTCGGATGGAAGAAATTGAGGAGTTAAGTGCAAATATATGCTTGATGGCCATAATTCAACTAGCAAATATTAATTCTGATGCAGGGCCAAGCTATGATTATGCATTCCTTAGTGAGGTACAAAAACCATCCACTAGCTATTGAATCCATTATTTTCTAAAGATAATCAAGAACAAAAGTACCCGAATCAACCTAAAATTATTAACGATACAATTGGTGATGATCAAATTGATAGCAATATTATATTTGATTAACCCAATGTAGATGTTAATAGTGGCAGTGTTGAATACAATAACAATGTTCAAGCATCATATGAATTAGAGCAATTAGCTAGAAATGCTTATAAGGAAGCTGAGAAACAACAAAACAAAGTTTTAACACAACAACTTGAGTTGTATAAGGAAAAGGTTTGGGTTTTTGAGATGACCACAGGAGATAATACCACCTTTTTAAACAAATTCATTGAGGCTGACAGTAAAGCAAGGCATTTAGAAATGGATTTACAAACTCAGTTTATTCGTGATCGAGATATGATTCGAGATCTAGAACAAAAACGGGATAATTTACAGTTGTTTGTTGTCAAATTAAAGATACAAATTGTTGAGCTTCAAAAGACACAAACGATTTTGAAACGAAAGATGAGTGAAAATGAATATAAATATCATGATATAGTTCTAGATCTTGAAGCAAGAGCTAAAGAAAATGAAAATGTGGTGTTAAAAATTGGTCGATCGTTACAAGGAATGTTTATGCTTGGACCGAAACCAATGTCATTCTATGATTCAAATGTAAAACATGGTTTAGGGTATGTAAATCCTTATACTCTCAAGAAAGCAATTTCTCAAAATCCAAAACTATATGATGCTCCATGTTTTGATGATACGAAAATTCATGTGAACATTAGAGGTACGGAGGACATACTTGATGATGCTACCAAGAGTCAAAAGAAAATGGACAACAAGTTTATAGATCCAATTGCTATTGAGAAAAAACAAAATGTTCGCACAATTGATTACAACAAATTAAATGCTCTTTATGAGGATTTTGTTACACAAAAAGAACTATCTGCTGAACAAAAATATTTTTCATCTACTTTTATACCTTCTGAAAATTCTTCAAATGCAAATACATCGACTTCACCTTCTGAGACAAAACCTCCTGTGGCTTCAATGCCTAGTTCAAATCCAATGAAACTGTATTTGGAAAAAATGGAAAATGAATTCAAAAAGTTGTTTGCAGTATTACAAAAAATTCTAAACGTGAAAGCATTTTCTATACAACTCCAGAAGAAATATGGTTAATAAAATTTTGTCAACACGAGGTTAAACCAATTCTTCCTGAATTACATTTGAATTTTGAAATTTTTCAAAAAAACATTTTCAGTAGACATAAAAAAAAGTAAAAGATGTTTTTGACTCAACAGAAAGTGCTCTTAGTGCAACACGGAAACAAAATGAGCTTTTGAATGATCATCTCTTGGAAGCAAAAATCAAGCATGAAATCGAATGTTGTGTGTTCTTGAGTCATGAATGTGTAAGCAATATTATGCAAGATGAAATTGAGATAATTCAAAGAAACTTCATTGAAATCCAAGGGGGAATGCAAAAACGAATAAACATTCTTGAAAACGATGTTCAAAGATGTCAAAAATAAAGCCTTGATTTCGAACTACAGATACAACATGAGAAAGAAAGACGAAAATGTGAAAATTCGTTGAAAACCATTTGCGAAACCTCTTGGATATCCAAAATGAAAAAGCTTGAGAGTGAGAACGTGTCTTTGGAATTTCAAGTACAATCTTTGATAAAGAAACGAGAAAAGGTCAAATTAGAATATCAAAAACTTTTCGATTCAATCAAAAAGACACGAAATCAAACTCAAGGGAAAATCAATGTATTGATTGAGCTTGTTAATCAAAAGACCTATGCATATGCAGAAGTACGTGCACAGTATCAAGATCTTTTGATAACAATATCATAGTTAAAAGCTAAACTAAAAAATGTTGAAAAAGGTAAGTCTGTGAACACTAAGTTTGACAAAGCTAATCTTTCTAATAAACTTCTTTTATAACACCCCCATTTTGACAAATATAGCAGCGGAAGCTAATCTGTGGTATTATTTCATAGTACAACAGTCATAATCATAGAAAACGACTCGTGAAAAGACGTTTTTGTAAAATTTAGTTATCATTCATTTATTCATCAGAGTTTTACAAAAAGAGAGATCTCAAAATCTAGAAACATAAAGTTTGAATGATAACAGTTTAGTCATCTTCAAGTCTGTGCCACTCCGTGCCATAAGATGCTCAGTTACCTGAGATAAACATGCTAAAAAGTCAACACAAAGGTTGAGTGAAATTCATAGGTTTATGTTAAACAGTTTGAATACAAGTTCAATAGTGGGTTACGTTATTATACACCCATAAGTGTAATAATTGTAATGAGTACAATTATTATAGAAAACAGTATTATTGACACCGAGACCTTGAGATAATCAATAATCACAAGAAGTTGCCCCAACGGGTGCCTTTGCCAAACACCCGCATAGTGATTCAAATGAAGTGCGTTTGGTTACCAGAAAGTATAGGTACACCAACGGGGGAGTTCAGTCCCAAATAGATCTATTCACAGCATTCGCGCTTACTCCGAAAAGTAATTAACGGTTCATGATAGTGGGGTCTTAATGGCAAAAGTAAGGACTTAGGCAATAATGCATCAGAATAGCATACAGTTGGAAAAATACTTGTATTCATGATTTATAGCATGTATCCCCCTCGCGGGTTTATGAAACATTTCAAAGATTTAAAATGCGAGGCTATGAACTCACCTTAACAGGGAAATCTGATTGATGTCAAAAGTATATCAAGTGAAAGTAACGGCCTCGTCACGCAACCTAGGGTAATATGTCAAGTCTTAGTTTGATTGTTTAGGTTTCAAAACTTTACAGAGTTTAACATACATATTTGATTTATTAATTTATGGAATTATTGTATCACTGTTCGGGCTATCATAATTCAGAGGTCATGCAGTATCGTTTGAGGAGCCAGGGCACTTTAAATCGTAAACCCAGCGAACTCGTCAAAACAAATACCCAAATGGAACCCCTCACATGAAATTCCCTAGTAACGTGATACGATAAGATTTTAAGTTTCTTCAAAAGCTAGTCGATGATAAATTACGTTAATTATATAACGTAATTGTTTTATAATGCGTCGATCGTTGATTAATAGCGATAAATGTATCGGGTTTTAATAAAATCGAGTCTTATAATATTAATATATATTTTTATAATTTATATAAAAATATTATATTTTATATTTTTAAGTTTGCAAAAATGGCAATAAATACCCTTGATTTATAAACTTTTACAAATTTAGTCCTTTATATATAAAGTATATGTAATTTAAACCTTTAACTTTAAAACTTGGCAAAACAGCCCCTTGTAGTTATAACTTTAGGAAAATGACATTTTCAGTTCCTCTAGTTATAAATTTTAGAAAGTTACGATATATACCCCTATGCATGAAAACATTTGCAAATCAACTCCAAAATTCATAATTTTGATATTTTTGAAATCCAAAAGAGTTTTGCAGGTCATGGCTTATTAAAATAAGCTAAAATAAGATGTTCTAACATAACAAAAGTTTAGAAAAAGGATTCGTTAGCTAGAAAATCAAAACGGGTCGTTTTTAGGGTTTTAACCAAAAACGCATGGGTTTGAGGATTCAAGGCTCAAAGATATTTTGCAGGGGTTATGCCTTATTAGAATAAGACTTTTCTAAAATAAGATGTTCTAAGTAACAAAAAAGTTTAGGAAAAGAGGTAAATTTTCGTTAGCTAGAAAAATCAAAGCGGGTCGTTTTTTTTAGGGTTTTAATAAAAAACGCATGGGTTTGTGGTTCAAGGGATCAAACAAGAGTTTATATAGGATCTAACAAGGCTAATAAAAGTTCTAAAACAGATCATGAGCTTATTGAACAAGATTTTGAGCTTACTTGAGCTAAAATGGGTCGAAATGGTGTTTTTGGTTTCGTACGCCTAGAAATGACTTCAATGGCTTCTTTCTCTTGATTCTTAGCTTCAATTCTGATCTTAGGGACTTCTCTTGATCCTCCTTGGTCTGATTTAGAACTCCATTTGTGTGGTGATGAGTTTTTGAGGTGTGATTTGAAAAGAATGGGGGTCTTGGCTATTTATAGGGTTCGAAAACCTTGGTGACCAAGTCTAAAATTAGATAGTGGACAAGGCTTGTAGGTGTGGGGACTAATAACAGTAGGGTGAGTCTGGAGAGCTTGGTGGTGTATTTTTAGCAAGGTGGTGGAAGGTTGTGGAAAGGGTGCGGCTTTTTAAGGTTTTCTTATGTATCGTTATGGGGTGTCGAGTTAGTAACTTGGTGGCCAAGGGAGTGATGGAGGTGCTTGTAAGGTGCTTGAGTGCGTTTTGCTTGAGGTGGCTAAGCAAGCTTTAAAGGACGGTGACTTAGGTGTGGTGGGTAGCTAATTTGGTTTAAAATGGGTTTTATAAGAGAACTAAAGGTGTGTCGTTTTATTGTTAGTGTGTTCGGTTGGTTTTGGTTTGGTTACGGCTTAGGGTTTTTTGGGTCCTTTTAAATTCGAAGTTAAGGTTAGGGTTTTAGGATAGCTTAAGGTTTTTTCAGGATTAAGGTTATAGGATTTAAGATTAGGGTTTTAGGAGATTTAAGGTTAAAGGTTTTAGGATTAAGGTTTAGGGTTTGTTTTTTAGTGTTTTAAAATAAACTAGTGAAATTAGGGTTTTAGGGTTTCGTTTAGGGTTTAGGGTTTTAGATTAGGGTTTTAGGATGACTTAAGGTTTAGGTTTAGGGTTTAGAAGTCATGCATTAAGTGTTTGTACCTTGTGCTAAAGTGGTAGTAAGAAACTAAAGTGATTTAGGAGGTAAAATGACCTAGTTTGGTTTTCTTGCATTATTGACTTGTACATTGGGCTTTAGAAAGTTGTAACTTGATTTAGGAGGGAAAAGATATTCAAATGTTGTGCATTGTACACTTGTACACATGCTTGAAGGCTTGCACATTCATTTTATATGTATACATTACATATAATTAGGGTTTTGTTATAAACGTTTAAAATTTAAAGTCTATTTTGATATAACGTTGTAAATGGTATGTTAAATGGATAATGTACTTGGTAAAAATAATATTAAGATATAGACTTGACATATTAGGATGTTTACATGATATAAACATAGATATAGATGGCATTGGTAGAGGTTGCGTGAGCTCGTTTACTTTAGAGATGCAAGTTACGTTGCATAATGAGATAAAGCAAAAATTTCCCTGTAAAAAGGTGGTATATATAATAGATGGATATTACAGTGCATCTAATTTAATAGATGGATAATTACAGTGATGAAAATTATGGGTTGTTATAGTCTCCCTCCCTTAAAAGAAATCTCGTCCTGAGATTTAGTTGGATGCCGGAGTGATGTTTGAAAACAGATGTGGATACTTGGCACGAATTTGATCTTCGCGTTCCCACGTAAATTTTGGTCCTCTTTTAGAGTTCCATCTTACTTTGATTATAGGAATACGACTTTGTCTTAGTTGCTTGACTTCTCGATCCATGATCTCTACTGGTTCTTCCACAAAGTTGAGTTTGTCATCGAGTCGAAGCTCTTTCATTGGAATGACAAGGGATTCGTCAGATAAGCATTTCTTTAGATTAGAAACGTAGAAAGTACTGTGGACATTACTGAGCTCTTCAGGAAGCTCAAGTTTATATGCCACTGGGCCAATCCGTTCAAGGATTTTGAAAGGTCCAATGTATCGGGGATTAAGCTTTCCTCGTTTTCCAAATCGGATGACACCTTTACGAGGTGACACTTTTAACATAACACGATCTCCAACTTGAAATTCTAAAGGCTTTCGCCTTACATTGGCGTAACTTCTTTGCCGATCTCTTGCAGCTTGCAAGCGTTGTCGAATTTGCACTATCTTTTCAGTGGTTTCATGGATTATTTCTGGTCCCGTGAGTTGAACATCTCCAACTTTAGCCCAGCAAACAGGTGATCTGCACTTTCGACCATAAAGTGCCTCAAATGGTGCTGCCTTAATACTAGCATGGTAACTGTTATTGTAAGAAAATTCTACTAATGGTAAGTGTTTTTCCCATCCTTTTTCAAAATCTATAACACGGGCTCGAAGCATGTCTTCAAGTGTTTGGATGGTCCTTTCACTTTGCCCATCAGTTTCAGGATGATATGCCGTACTCATGTCTAATTAAGTACCCAAAGCCTTCTGTAATGATTGCCAGAATCTGGATGTAAAATGACTGTCGCGATCCGAGATGATAGATATTGGTACTCCATCCCGGGAGACTATTTCCTTTATGTACAATCTTGTAAGGGTTTCCATACTATCTGTCTCGAGGGTAGGGATGAAATGTGCGGATTTAGTAAGGCGATCGACAATGGCCCAGATTGTGTCATGTCCGTTTGATGTTTTGGGTAGTTTTGTGATGTAATCCATCGTTATTCATTCCCACTTCCACATAGGAATCTCTGGTTATACCAGTAAGCCAGATGGCTTCTGACATTCTGCCTTAACTCTAGAACATGTCAAAGTCTAGATCTGAAAGTGATTGTTTGTGGCAAATTGGAAGATATTTCAACAAGGTGAAAGAAGCATTTATCCCATAATAAGAGCAAATGGAGCTGATACATTTTATATGAGCTTTGGAGCTATGCTTAAAGACTTCACAAGAGAGGATCTTATTGAGCTATACAGGTTGGTAATGCAGAAGTATAGAACAAATAGGCCTGAAGATGTTTATGACAGAGTACTATGTAGGCTTCATAGATCGTTTTGCCCATCTAGGATATAATAACATTGAATGATATAAAGCACAGCGGAATAACAAATAAGAATATCAATGTTATCACAAGGTTTTCTTTATTCATACTAATAAACTATAAACTATTCGACTTTAATTAGTCGATTACAAAATTATGAAGGTTTGAAGCTCCTTACCTTTGCGGTCATTGGATGTGTCATCTGAGTCACTAAGTTCAGGCTTTTGAGGTCCCTTTTTACCATAAACATACAAAATTAAGAGTTGGTAATCCCTATTGTTACCTTTGAAGCTCATTGGATGTGTCATCTGAGTCACTAAGTTCAGGCTTTTGAGGTCCCTTTTTACCATAAACATACAAAGATTCATCAATTTCCTGTTGTGGTGTAGGAGTATAGTCCCCAGATAAGGGATGTGGAACTCCTTTGAAATTATCAGTCTTTGAAAATCTACTGTACAAAGGTTTGTCAATGAAGTCTTCTGTAGTACAATTAAACATAGTACGATTCATTTCTTCCTCATAGCTTAAAACCTCATCGTTTGATTTTATTTCATATCCTAAGCCAACTTTACTAGTTGAACTCATACCAGAATCAACTAATTTCCAAAGGTTTTTAGAAGAATCCTTCCATGAATCTACTGTTTTCTTCAATTGTTCCTTTTCTTTTACAGCTTTCATTCCTATTCTCCTATATCTTTTAAGCTTTTCATCTTTTGCATATATTTCATTTGCTTGAAATGTAAGCTGTTCATTTAGAGATAATTGCTGCTTTTGAAAAGTAACAATTTGAGCTTCTAATTTCTTAACAGCTAGAGTATAGGCAAGTATTTTTGCTTCTTGTTCACCTAACTGATTCATTTGTTCATCACACAGTGTTTTAAGCTTATTATATGAATCAATGCAAGTTTTAGAACATAATGATACCTCATTATTTGAGCTGATTGCCATGAGTGCATGATTTGTCTCTTCTTCCTCTACTGTATGTTCTCCCCAATTGACAACACCATCATCCATAGTCAGCAAACAGTTCTGATTCTGCTCTTTCTTTCCAGCTCCTTGATCTTGATAAAAAGAGTCTCTTTTCTTTCCATCATTTGTCCCCTTGGATGGGCATTCTCTAGCAAAATGACCAGTGTTGTGACATTTGAAACATTCAAGCTTCTTTTTGTCAAAACCAACAGGTTTGTTTCCATCAATCCGGACTCTCCTTCCAGTCTTTTTGTAGAACTTCTTCATTCGAATAGCAATCATTGCTATCTGCCAGTTTATGTCCATCTCTTCAATGTCTATATCATCAATCTGTTCCAGGTCTTCATGAAGCAAGTCCAAATCTTCAGATTGTTTGGCAAAGAGTGAATAAATAACTTCATCAGCAAAACCAGCAGGAACTTCTCTTTCTTGAATATTGTTTGAAGAAGTAGGAGTATAAGTACTGTAGGCACTAGTATGACCAGACTTAACCTTGTTAGTGCTGCTCTTGCTGTGTGAAACAAAAGCAACATTTTGAGCACTTGCAGATGATTTTGAGGTACTTGTGAGTTCTTGCTCAAAAACCCTAAGGTTATTATATAAGTCATCAATGGACAAAGTGTCAACATCTGGTTTGGTTCTCATTGTCATTGCCAGATTTAACCAAGCTGGGGGCAAAGATCTGAGAAACTTATGATTTGCATCCTCAGTTGATACTTCAGCACCATGGGCTTCCAACTGTGAGAGTAGTTGTTGGAACCTGTCATATCCTTTTTCCAACCCTTCTGAACTGGATATAGAAAATGCTTCAAACTGTTGTTTTAGAACAGCTTTCTGCATCTTCTTTGAATTTGCATTACCTCCAAACCTAGTCCTGATGGCTTCCCAAATCTCTTTAGCATCATCCATTCCATGAAATCTTCTCAGATGTTCCTTGGGAATTGCCATAAGTGATGATGGTCCTGGCCTTGCACCTCTCTTTTCAAATCAACATGAATTTCTGCAGCAGATACTGGTGGAAGTATTCTAACAACACCATCTTTTCCAGTTGAGATTCTCTTCTTTGAATTTCCATTCTGAATTACCTTCCAAACATCATTATTAATATATTCAAGGTAATGCTCCATCTCCATAGCCATATAGTCATACTCCTCGATCTCAGAATTGGGAGTTTGATATTTGAAATAGTGGTTGTTGTAGGAGTGAGTTGTTGTTGTTGTTTTGGTTTATTGGTTGCAGTACCACTGTCTGATGCTTCTTCATGGTATGATGCTTCATCATCACTAAGATGTTGAGAGTAATCATCATTAGCAGGTTGAGACATTTTTCTAGATCTGAAAGTGATTGTTTGTGTTCTTGTGATTCTTCTTATTCATCGAGTCCCTCTAGAGCTCTGATACCACTGTTAGTCTAAAGTCATTGATCTGATTTAGCCTTTTGTAAGCCACTGCTAACTGAATATATTCCAAATCAACTATAAGAGAGACAATGACTATGAATACTATGTGCTAATGCGGAATCTTAACACAAGTACTAAGAAGAATAATTGTAAAACTAACTTTGTATATTGCTATTGATTTCTATTAGGTTTGGGATCCCTAAGCACTATGCCGTAAGGTTCCTTTTATACACCAAGGAAACCCTAAAAGGCTTTACAAAATGTGTGAAAGGATAATGCATATCCTTTTCTAAGATATCTTCTAAGATATCTCTAAGATAACTATTAAAACTATTCTGTTACATAAACAGACTTAACTAGACAAGGCCAGTACTAACTATAGTACTGTCAGACTTAACTTAGTACTGTTAGACTTAACTATGTCTACCAGACTTAACTCTATAACTACCAGACTTAAGTCTGTTTACAATAATTCCTAACAAAATTTGTCAGGGTCTCCAAGTTTTTTGAGCACCTGTTTTAGGAGCACCGCCAAACAATTTTCATTTAATAGAGTATTTGCTAATTCGAACAACTTTTCCTTATTACTAAGTAAACTCTTAAAGGTAGAAGCAAACTTCAGCATATGAAGAAGCGCATTCGTGAAGCTAATATCGAAGTGTAATCTTTTAAAGATTTGAAGAAACTTCAACATTTGATTATTAGCTTTTTCACAGAGCTTTTGGGCGTTAAGCCTTAAAGGATAAGGTATCGACGATTTAGGATTAGGTTTTGGAGCAACTTCGGGCTCTAAAATCAGAACTTGGACAACCGGAGGTTAGATGTGTGCGGTACTTCCTAAATTTATTGTTTGCACCTTGTCCTTTGTCGCCTCAATTTCACGTTCCACTTCCTTTGGGAGAGGAAAAGGAGTAGGTGGAATCGTAGGTCCATCTTAAGAAACACCACTTCAGGTGGTAATAGCTTTCACATCACCTATCGGGTTAGCAACGGTATTACTAGGAAGTGATCCCGAACCCGAGGGGCTTTGCTTTTGCATAGTAAGATTAGTTAACATGTTCATTATTTGATGGTTTTGATTTTCTATCTTATTGGTTCTTGTATAAAGAGAAGATTTGAATTCATTTTGCAATTCCGTCTTCATATTAATCATTTGAGTTTGCATGGCTCACAAAGTAGCTTCATTACTTTTTCATGTATTTCGTTAACTCAGTATCGAAGTCCAACTTTATCTTGATAATTCATATCTTGATAATTCGACATGATCATTGTGTGTTTCCCTGATTGAAGTTTTGGCCCACTCCTTGATTTGATTGTACGGCGTTGTAGTTTTGATTGTTTTGCACATTCGAAGGAGGAAAGCCGTAGTCCCGATTTGGTTGCAAGCACGCATAATTTGGGTCTTCGTGAGGACGATATCCGGACCTCCTGATTGTAGGGGTCCCTGTGGCTCACAACATCAAAAGTGTTGGCTATCGGTAGCAAGACACCATATGTATGCGGTCCACCACATTAACACAAATCTCATTCTATGACTTTCACAGAAGCTGTAGATTACCCTTATCATAAGCACTAAAACCTTAACCATCTTGTAAAGATCGTAAGCATCCATGAAGGAGATGAAGAAGTAAGTAGTACTCACTTTTGAAGTACTCACTTTGAACAATCGTTTGTTTTCGTGAAGTAACGGTACTTTTTCGACTTATTCTCAATAATCGTCAAAGCATCTCGAGGAGTACGTTTCAAAAGATTACCACCCGAGCGCGGCATTAAAGAATCTTGATCGAATTGTGTCAATGCATTATAAAATGTATTGATTTGGTGCAATTTCGAAAAACCGTGATGTGGGCATTTACGAAGGAGTTCTTTAAATCGGTCCCATGCCTCACTAAACGTTTCCTCAAACTTTTGTTGAAAATTCGTGATATCGTTCTTGAGATTCGTAGTCTTTGAAGGAGGAAAGAAATAATTCACAAACTTATAAACAAGATCTTCCCATGTAAGGATAGAACGAGGGGGTTCTTTTTCAAGCCAAATCCGGGCGGCCCCCTCAAGAGAAAATGGGAAAAGCATCAATTTGATAGCATCGTGTGGAACATTCTTGTATTTACTCGTAAAGTGAACTGTTAAACCAACATAATATGAGCATGAGGATCGTTCCTTTCAAAACCATGAAATTGGCTCGAAGTTACTAATTGAAGTAACCCGACTTTCAACTCAAAATTTTCGGCAAGTATAGCGGGAATAACAATTACATCTTCGTAACCCTTGGTGGGTGCTTGGAGTAATCTCAACATAGTACGCGTATCTGCCATAGTGACAACGGGAGTCTCTACAATAGTTCAAATCTCGGGTTCGACTATTTGCTTGGAACGTCTACGATTACGTCGCTTCGAAATCGTGGAAGATTCAACAATTAAAGTCGATGAAGAGCGAGTGCGCATGCACTAAATTAAAACTAAATAAATCTAAAAGAAAAATATTTTTTTAACCGATAGTCAAAAGTTCACGGTAGCTCTCTAGAAAACGCACAAAGACGCGGAGGAGCGAGTAAGCGCGAAGCGTTTTAAAAACCTTTTCCTTTCGGGTCGAAGTTCGTAGGATCGACCCTCCTTATACATCTCTTATAATTTGTTAATCTAAAGGTGAGCCGTTTAAACAATTGACAAAACGATTTCTTTTTTTTTGGTTTTTTTAAATTTTTTGGTACTTTCAATACTTTAAGAAAAGTATTGTTGGTATTTAATAATTTCTTAAAAATAAATCAAGAAAAATAAAATATTTTTGTATTTTTTAAAGTTTTATATAAAAGAAAATTTATATTCACAAAAAACGATAACTTCACGGGGAAGGGTCTTCAATACACAAATCTTCAAACTTCAACACGATAATCGTTACACACCTGCCCGACAACGGCGCCAAAAACTTAATTCGATCAAAATAGTCTATATAAGATATATTATATATCCTAAATATCTCAAATAAGTAATAGTATAGTGAGTATTCCGTTTGATATAAAAATTGTTTGAGGATAAACAATATTTTATCTCTTGGATGTCGTATCCTGACGAAGTGTGAATTTGAAAACCTTTGTAGATTATAAATGACATACAAGAACAAGGAATTAAAACTAATCTGGAGGTATGGTAAAGTGAAATAAATGTGTAGCCATATTATTAGAGAATAAAGGAAGAAAGATGGGAAGAGTGTGTGTGGTAGAGAGAAAACACACACACACACACTTTTACAAAAGTGAGCTTCACCCCTCCATGGAAGTATGGAGGGGGTATTTATAGTCCTAGTGACACTTAACTATTGTAACTAGTCATTATTAGTCCCTACGTGTCACGCTATAAATGAACTAATGTAATTCCAGATATGTCACCATATTTTAAGGCTAACAACCTTGTTTCGGTTCGTGATCGTGTGCTTGAATAATCAATATTTTGGATTTGGTTACCAAATCTAATAACGCAAAGGGGAAAGCAAATAAAGGCACGCTAAACTAAAAAATAAAGCAATTTAAAAACCTAGCGACACTTAAAAGTAATTAAACACTAATTAAAACTAAATAAGCTAACTTAATTAACTAAAAATGACAAATTTAAATTCTACTCCATCCGTCCCAAAATTATAGTCCACGTTTCCTTTTTGGGATGTCCCAATTTAATTGTCCACTACTATAAATAGATAGGAAAGTTTGATCAAGTTTACCATATTACCCTTACTTGAAATTATAATTACAAACTTTAAAGAATACTTTAATTAATTAGCTAAGGGTAAAACTATCATTCTGCTAAAAAGTAAGAAAGATAAAGCTGTAATAAATGCACTTTTCTTAAACTTTGTGTTTTTTTTGTCGGGGGATAATAATTTTGGGACGGAGGGAGTAAAAACTCAAATTGCAAAATTTTAAACTAAAATGCTTTAAACTAATTTTTAAAAATAGAAAAGTATTTTTTGGTTTTTCTTAAACTAATTAAAACTATTTTTTTAAACTAAATTATACTAAAAATTGAATTAAAAATACTAAACTTAATTATAAAAATTTTAAGAAAATTTATAAAACTATTAGATACTATTCCTAAAGTTTATAAAGAAAAACAAAACAATAAGCTCAAGCCAATAAGCCAGGAAAAATCAAATAAGCTGAATAAGCAAAATCTGAATTAAAGCTTAAAAGGAATTTATTTCTAGTATTAAACAGAAAAGTCCCAAGGGCGCTACTGGTTAAGGTGTTGGTGTTGTATAAGGGAGGTCACAGGTTCGAACCCTGTGACTTCCTTTTTAGTAAAAACATTTTTTTCTTTTTGAAAAAGCTAAACTATAAACGAAAATAAGCAACTTTTATAAAAGAACTTTTTGACAAAGCTTAAAAATAAGCCAGGAAAAAGCTATCTAAAACTGACAGAATGCTTAAAAGCTCACTTGGTTATATAGCTAAAACTTGTTTAGCTTTTTGGACATAATAAGCAAAAGAGAAGACAAATAAGCTAAAACAGAACCTAAACCCTAGACCTAATAAGCACAGGAGACTACAAATAAGCAATGAGATAAGCTGAATAAGCACTGAAAACCATTGAGACAGATTACACCTTATAGCTTTTAAATGACTATGACTAAATTTAAAGCTAAGATAATGAGCAAATAAGCATTAAGAAAAGGCTAAAAGCTAAAAACAGATAAAGACCTATACCTAATAAGCACTTAGAACTAGAAATAAGCTAACTAAATAAGCTGGAAAACACAAAAGGCAACAAGACAAATAGACTTTAAAAACAGACTAAAAAGGCTTAACCACTACTTTTTAAGCTATCATAAGAATTAATAAGCAAAAGAAATAAGCTACAAAGTGAAAACAGCTAGAGACTAAGACTTAAAGAACACAAATAAGCTAGGATTAAGCAAAGAGGAAAAGTAATAAGCTAGAATAAAGAAGATGAAAATGACAGGAACTCTACTTGTTTTTGGACTTTTTGATGTTTTTGGATTACTTGCAGACTCAACACAAGCCATCTTTGGGCTAATTACATTTCTAGTCCTTGTGTTTAAGACTATATAGAAACTAATGTAATTTCCATATAGACACCATATTTTTTAATCCTAACAATCTTCCCTTAATATGGTGGCATATGGAATTACTTACAATGTATCCTACAAGTACAAATGATAAGAAGCTCCAGCATGAATCTTTACATTACTGTTCAGACGATAACAATAAACTTGTATAAACTGGAGTAGCTTCTCCAGTTCATACTGCATGTCTTCATACATTCCTCCCGGTTCATACTGCATGTCTTTAAGCAGTTCTTCTACTTCTTTTTGTTGAAGTTTCTGAAACAGCTTCCCCCCAAACAGATAACCATTAGAAGCAAAACTCTAACTTTGATGTAGTTAACATATCTTCTAACTATATCAGTTTAAGCTCACAGCGGAATCTTTAGAAGATGAAGTAAACCACGCTCAGTAGCAAATCTAACTTCTTCATTGTGGTTAAGCAGCAAATCCATTCAAGGGAACATGCAAGAAATCAGCAAGATCTACTCACGTATACACATACTTCACACCAAACAACCCGTAGAGGTCGAAACTATAACACCAAAGTCAATTAAGTCCTGGATGTTCACATTTCTTCCCTCTGATTGTTGCAATCTATGGAAATATTCAAACAAAAGAGAAGATAGTCAAAAGAGTATGAAAGAGAATAACACAAATACACCTTTCTTCCCCCTGATAGCATTCGATGACCATCCAAAAAATCATAATCTGTGTACACCTGAATACTCGATAGTATAACCATGCGTGAAGTAGAATAAATTCGGTTAAGCACAAACTATCCCGTGAGAATCAACTGCCGATTTATTCGTTTCTCCTCTGACTATTTCATTTCCAACCTCGAATTCTGTCGGCTCTCTGTAATGACTACTTATGGAGAAAACTCGGTATTACAAACTTGATGCTGAAGTAGAATAACCCAAACTTGTGTCTTATGTCTTGTACTATCCACGTGACTCCAAACTTATACTGAATACTACAACGTAATTCCTTGAAGTATAAGTAGACCAAAGTCTCTTGATAAATCCTCAACTATGTAAGACACTGAGCACTACAACGTAACTCCTTCAAGTGATAGCAAATGTGCGCATTGAGCACCAACTTCTGCGTTTTTAGATCACACATTGCTAGATTTGACAAGTCTTCATCAACACCGGTTATAAGCTCGAACAAGTTATCTTTAAAAGTCATCATCTAACCAACCCCGACTTTTAAGATATGATAAGATCACGCACCCTTAAAATTCCACTTCAACGTCAAATGAGTGATAAAAAATTATCCCCGTAGACAGTTCTTGCGGTTAAATCCCAAAAATAGCCTTTTTAACGGTTTAAGTGAATCTTTGATAAGGATCTTTTAAGAATAAGTGATGTTTTTGTGTCCGAAAAATTAACAAAAAATCGGCCTTTTAGCATTTTAAGCCCACAAATTCTGATCCAGCCCAACACGCAGCACACTATTTTCTGAATGGAGTCCAATATTAAACATCAGCCTATTTCCGGTATAATTGACTGGCCCAGTCCATTATTATTTTTGATATGAAGAGTTTTTAGCCCAAATCTAATACTTGATTTATACACACTTCTTAACCTTAAGTTGTGATAACCCTACACACACTCCTTATAATAATCGCAGTCAACACTTTCACCCTTATCTCTCCAAAACAAATCATCCGCCTCCAACTAATTCTCTTGTACAAACACAGCAATCAAACCAATAATATCAACTAAAACATATCAATAACCATAATAACCTCATCATCTAAAAGAATCAATCTCATCAAGCACATCAACCAAACTCATAAACCCTATTTATCTCTTGTTCGAAAACGAAGAACACAAATCAGACTCTCCTTTTCATTGTGATTGCAAGAACGTCTTCAAGATCTTACACGGAGGTCTCGGGTAGGTTTTTCTTTTCTTGCTATGCGTTTTTGAACAACGAAACAAAGAAGAGAGAATAACAAATTTGTTATAATGTTTTTCTTTATTTTTTTGGGGACATTGAAGAGAGGGCTTGTGTCCTTTATAGATCGATGATGAAACATCTTTTCGTGCGTTTGATCTTTGTAATGTAAACATCTTTCTTATAACACACGAAAAAAAAATGAGATCTATTTGGTTCTTTTCGTTTTGAGTGTCGTCTGATGATTTTGTGATTGTAAAGAAGAGATAGGAAAATAGGTTTAGGTTGGAGTTGGTTGTGTGGCTGTGATGTTGTTTGTTTGATATGTTGTTGATGTGATAAATCTGTTCATCTCATCATCTTTTTCATTTTTGATATCGGATTTGATATGACTTGGTCTTTACTGAGTTTACTCGGTGAACTCATTCTTGATATCGAAATTGGTCCATCAAAGACATTTATCGAAATTTGTTCCATCGAGATTTATTTATCGAACTTTACTGTCGAAAATCAATACATCTGTATATAGAGCAGTTTTGGTTGTTTGAAGCAGTTAAGTATAAAATTTATAGATCTGTATGGTATAAATTTCGACATATATCTGCATCATCTTTCCCACCTTACATCATCTTTACATTTTCGATCTTGACTAAAAGCGAATTTCAGATAAGCCAGTTGAATTGACCGTTGACCCATATGTCATGTCGAATTTTGCACTTTGACCAAATGTCAACTCTATAAAAACAGTTACCCTTCCGAGTTTTGACTTCCGATTTTCACTTCCGAGTTTGGTACAGATCCGAAAAGTAGCACTTAATTGTAACCCAAATACGATAAAACCGTAATCTGGCAATCCGATTGCATAAAACACAACCCAAGTTGATAACATTTACGCACTGTATGAAGCAATTATAGACCAATCTGATGAATAAGCCAAATAAGCACAAAAACTGATTTAATCAACAAATTAAGCATAACAATAAGCTGCTGAAAATCCACATCTGATTGGAATAAGCTGATAATAAGCCGAATCTAAACTGAATAAGCTGTACCGAATATGCTGCTGGACTGATAATCACAACTGAATAACCAGAATATAAGCCAAATAAGCTTAGAAGCATTTTGTGGGGAAATGGAAATATAGAAAACCATTTTAAGAGAAAAGTAGTGATTTGAATATTAGTGAAATTACAATTAGAGGTGTCACCACTCTAAGAAAGATTAAGAGGGGTATTTATAGTCTAAATACAAGCCATCTTTGGGCTAATTACATTTCTAGTCCTTTTCAGGGATGATGGAAATATATAAAAACCATTTTAGAGAGAGAAAGTAGTTATTATTGAATGATTAGTGAAAATTACAATTACGAGGTTCACCCCTCTAAGGAAGATTAGAGGGGGTATTTATAGTCTAAACACAAGCCATCGTTGGGCTAATTACATTTCTAGTCCTTGTGTTTAAGACTATATAGAAACTAATGTAATTTCCATATAGACATCACATTTTAATACCTAATACAAATCTTCCCCCAATGTAGGCATAGGAAATTACTTACAAGATATCCTACAAGTACAAATATAAGTGCTCCAGCTTGAATCTTTCCATTACTTGCAGACGATACAATGTAACTTGTATAAACTGAGTTAGCTTCCCCCCAGTTCATACTGCATGTCTTCACACAACTTTGTTCATCTACTTCTTTTTGTCGCAAAGTTTCTGAATCAGCTTCCCCCCAAACCAACATCCGTATTGTAAGCAGATTCTGAAACTGTGATGTAGCTTCATAGAAGAAGAAGTAGAAGTAGAGGTAGAAGTAGAAGTAGAAGTAGAATCAAAGAAATAGAAGAAGCAGAAGAAGAAGCCAACCACATCAAACTGAACTGCTTCTGTTCTGATGAATATCCGTTCAGGGAAACATGCAAGAAATCAGCAACATCTTCTCACGTATGCACATACTTCACACAACATTTCTTCCCCCTGATTAATGCAATGTATCGATTACTTTATTTTCTTCCCCCTGATTGCATTCGATGATCATCGAAAAAATCATAATCTGAGTACGCCCGAATATTCGATAGAACAACCATGTGTGAAGTAGAATAAAGTCAGTTAAGCATGAGAATCAACTGCTGATTAAGAACCTCTATTTTTCTTCTCTGACTAATTCAATTCCTACCTCGCATTCTGTCGGCTCTCTGTAATGACCACTGATGGAGAAAATTCAATATGACAAACTCGATAATAAAGTAACATCCCCTAAAGTTGTGACTTAAGCTTGCACTATCCGAAATAATCTCTTGAAATATCCTCAACTACGTGAGTCAATGATCACTACAACGTAACTCCTTAAAGTGATAGCTACATTGTGGATAAAAGAGAGAAAGAATCACAAAAGTAACCAGATATTCAAGTCTTCATAGCAATCCTTATATGCTCGAACAAGTCATCTTTGTTGCAGAGGTAGAAAGGCCAAAAGATGAAATAAGTACACTCCCCCGTGACATATTACTTCAATCCCGAATAAGTAATAAATAATCAACCCCATATTCATTTGTTGCGATTAAATCCCGAGGATAGCCTTTTTAACATTTTTCGTGAATCTTTGACAAGGATCGTTTTAAGCAATAAGTGATGTTTTTCTAAAAAAATTAACAAAAATTTGGCCCTTTATCATTTTAAGCCTACAAATTCGGGATCCTTATTTCAGCCCAATTTTCAATTTTTGTTTATAGTCCACAAGAAAATTGATTCAGTCCATTTTCGTAAACCTCGCAGCCAAAGTTTTAAACATTTTAGCCCAAATTTGTTATTAGGCATCTCAATAGACCAATCATATTTATGAGTCCAGCCCATATTGGTTGTCTTTGACCCAGCCCATGCACGCATGTATACGATTATAACTCACAACCCTACACACTCATTCAACCCTAATTTCCAACACAGATAAGTCCGCCCTATCTTTTTCTTTATCACACAACAACCAAACTTCAATCTCTATCAAACACATCCTTATATCATTCGCAGTCAACTCCTCCTCAACCCATCTCTTTCTCTTAACTAAACAACAACAAAAAAACCTCAGTTCCTTGTTATAACCCACAAATCATTAACCCAAAGATAAATAAACCAAGTCCATGTTGTGCATCAAGGTCTTTTCAAAGATCTACGGTAGGTTTTTCATCTCTTGTTTGTGATTTTGAAAGAAACAAAGATATGACAGTGACACAATTGTTACTTGTCTTTCTTTATTTTCAGATTGTAAAAAGAAAGGACTTGTTTCCTTCATAGATCGATGATGAAAACTTCTCTCGTGTTCTTGATTTTGTAAAGGTCAACAGTCTAAAGTAAAACACAAAATGAGAAGAAATCTGAGATCATCCTTGTTTCTTTTTCATTTTAGAGTTTGTAGTTGTTGTTGTTGTTTGAGTTTGGATCTATTGTAACTCAGTCACAACCGAGTTGACTGATTGAATATAGGTAGTTTGGATTTGATTGTGAGGGTTGAATATCAATCTCCTTATATCTCCTTATATTCGGTTGTCGAATATCAATCTCGATACAAACAGACTTTTCTTATTTTCACTTTATATCTCCTTGTCAAAATTTGTACATTTCCGAGTTTGTTATGTTGAATTTGATATCAAAATTGTTTGTCAAAAATGATGTGGTAGATATGTTTGTGTTCTTTGAGATCTTGATAAAATACATTTTCGAAATCCATCGAGATCTGAGCAATAGCAGTTATAGCATCGAATTTGAATTCCAAAAATGATAAATCTGGCCTCCTTCTCATGTCATTCTCGATAAAAACACATTTATAATACCGAGTTAGACCGTTGACCAAGTCAATGTCGAGTTTAACTTCCGAAAATGCTAAAAGTGATATTACTTCCGAAATTACAACCGAAAATGCTTAATAATCAGTAGCAGATATCGAAAAAGCATTTAACTAGTCGAAATTAGACAAATCTTACGATAAAACCATAAGCAGTCGATCTCGGACTAGATAAACACATAAAAATATAAGGACTGCTGTAATAATCTGATATCACCAATAAGTTGTTATAAGCAGAATCTGCTGAAAAACCACGTCTGATTCAGGACTGACATAAGCTCAATTAAGCTGTTGAATGAAACTGTATAGGCTGAAACCTACCAAATCTGAACCGAATAAGCTGTAATAAGCTGAACTAGACCAAATAAGCTCAAATAAGCTGCAAAATAAGTTGATCAGAATAAGCTAAACATCACGAATCACCTGTGCAACTCTAATACCACTTGTGAGGTTTCTCGATTCACGATCTCGGGAGGTCGAGGATGATGGAAATATATAAAGCCATTTTAGAGAGAGAAAATGATTTATTATTGAATGATTAGTGAAATTACAATTATGAGGTTCACCCTTCTAAGGAAGATTAGAGAGGGTATTTATAGCTTAAACACAAGCCATCTTTAGGCTAATTACATTTCTAGTCCTCGTGTTTAAGACTATATAGAAACTAATGTAATTTCTATATAGACACCATATTTTTTTAATCCTAACAATCTTCCCCTGGTTCAGCAACAAATTGATCAAATTCGTTTGTAAAACGCGTTTCTCTGTCAACTCTGTTTTGTATAGTTCCCCACATCAGTCGTTCAACTCGTTTCCACATATCCTTGTCCGAATTGAAATTATCCACAGAATTGTAAATCTCAATAGGAATAGAAAGTAGAATCATATTCATGAGCTCTATTTTAGCATCATAGAGCAATAAGTCATCACCTTTAAGATCCTCTATAGTTTGCAATCGTGGTATTGTCGAGCCTTCGGGAAGAAAATTCTTAAACTCATAAGGGCCTTCATCAAGTGCTTTGAGAAGCCACTTGCAGTTGTCTCTCTTGCGGTTCAAATATCGTCTGAATCTACTTGCCCATGATATATAACTACCCCTTTCAAGCATAGGAGGCCTATTTTCAAAACCGACATCAGCAAGTGATTGTTGATATGTTTTGGATGTCGACATGTCTTATAATTCAAAGATTGGATCTTTGTAGACGAAAATGAGTGATATTTGTGAGAATAATATCAAATTCGGTAAATGGAGTCAAACTCGGACAACACTATTCACGAATAATACGTAGTAACAAATTCGGTAATCTTCAAACTAAGTAAACTCGAAAATCTTCAAACTACTTAAACTCAGACAATACGTAGTAACAAATTCAGTAATCTTCAAGCTAAGTAAACTCGGAAATCTTGAAACTACTCAAACTCAAAAATCTTCAAACTACTCAAACTTGAAAATCTTTAAACTACAAACTCAATAAACCAAATTTCGAAAATTTCAACAATTATGGAATATTAATAATCACAAATTCGATGAAACCGAATTTTTTGATTACTAGATAATCCAAAAATCCACTAAAATCAAATTCGATAAAACCGAATTTGTTTTCCGAATTTGTAAAAAAAATTAAGAAAATTTGTTTTTCAACACTTCAAATCACAATAAAATCATGAAATTAATGTATGTTAAATCTTTTGAAAGCTTATTTCCGAGTTTCAACGTAGTAAACCCTTAGTTCACAAATTTCGATAGAACCGAAATTGTGAAATCTATAAACTCGACAAAATCGAGTTTAATAGTAAGATCCTAATATACGATTTTCGATAGAACCGAAAGATCGTATATATCTATTACAAGATATTTCTACCGAAACTATACTATTAACACTACTGAATTTGCTAAAATGACAAGAAAACACTTCCGAGAATGACCAACTACTTCCGAGAACGAGGAAACTACTTCCGAGAACTGCTGAATTTGCAAAACAACACTCGATAACGTCCAATAACTCGAATTTGCTGCCAAAACTAATCTCGAAAGCTCAAAATCTTCAACCGAATCCTTCGAATCTCATATTATACTTCTCGGACATGAAAAATTCTCACAAAATGAACACTCTAATTCTCTATTGGCGATTGATACCACTTGTTAGGTCACATGAATCTTGAATCAATCATATCAAACTTGAATGCATAGAGAGAATAGTAGAGAGGGACAAATCTTTGAAATTCAAATGATAAAATGGAGGGAAATGAAAGAGTTTGTTACAAAATTCATCACCCTCTAATGAAGATTAGAGGGGTATTTATAGGAGAGGGAAGCCTCCTTCCCTTCCTTATTTTCCTTACTTGACACATCTAGTCCCTAGACTTTGGTAATTATGCTATTTCATTCTTTTAGCATAATATACCTTATTACAAACTACTTTGACATTAACAAAAGAAACACTAATGACTTAAATAATACAAAATCACATAATCGACACTTTTAATGATCCTAACAGCACACCTTCTCACAACAAAAAACACTTATTCATTACTACATAATATTACTAGGATAAGCATGGGTTGCCTCCCACGAAGCGCTTTGTTTTTGGTAACCGAGTCACATAGCTTTACTCGTTCCCCGCATTAAGTTATCCATGGGGAAAGCAAATGGAAGAGAAAATCTCAATCGGGCTTTCATTAATGTTTGGATAAACATTAAAGCACATGAAAGTTCCATCCTGATGAGATGCCACCGGCTCTAAGTGGAGATGTCGGGGTCAAAAATGGTGTCTTCACTCCCGGTGGAGAGAAGTAAAGGAGAAACCTTAGGGTGGGTGAGAAACGGTAGAAAAATTCAAATGATAAATGTGAAGGGAAAGTAATCGTCATCTTCAACATTTACAAAAACATCAATCTCACCCCCCCCCCCCTGAGTCGAAACATTCATCTTCGTTTAGCTCATCAAAATCGTTCTTCACGGTCGTATCAGGCTCAACGTCAAAGCAAATCTCAACATCCGGTGGTTCCGGAGGAGGACAAGGAGATAAAAAATGATCAAGGTTAGATGACTCAATTTCGGGAAGGGGAAAGGGATCATTGCTAAGCAATTCTTCAAGAAAATGGATATCCCCTTCCGAGTCATAGTTGTCATTCTCAATGCCCGGAGGCATCGAGTCATCAAAAGCAAGAAATAAATCAATCTCCTCCATATGAGAGTCACTATCCTTAACTGGGATAGGAGCTGGAGAGGGAGACTCGATAATTGTATCAACATTTTTAGAATTACGTTCTTTTGGCGGTCGTGGAGATGAATTATCATATGACAAATTCTCAACAAGACAGATTTCTTCCTCTAGATCAAAGTCGGCTTCCTTAATTCCCGGTGGAATTGGATCGATATGAGCGAGTTCACCGGAGAACTCCTCGAGAAGATAATCAAACTTAGGAGAAGAATCAATCAAAGTATCTTGATTAAGCAAAGATTCGATAAGATTAGACTCAGCATTAAAGGAATGCGGATATATCTTGGTAGAAATGTTTTCTTCGTCATCAAAAAGAGGGTTCAAATACATTTTGAAATTTTCTTTCGGAACATCCTCATTAGAAAGTGACTTGTCATCACTAGAGGTGAAATCGTCATTAGAATCAAAGAGAGGATTAGAGAAAGTCGTAAAATCATCACAAACTGGCATATCACACTCACTTTCATTATCGGAAAAATCCTCGGACTCACTTGGGATTGGGACAAGGTTCTCAACACTAGACTTTATTACTTTGTCCGATTTTGTTTCTGAAATAGTGTCAAGATGCTTATCCCCCATACTTAGAGAGTACTCAGGTTCTTCAGTTGGTAAGTCGTGTGTGATTGCAACACATAGAGGAAGTTCAGAAATAATATCTTTCACGGGAATAGAACTTTCCTCGTCATCGTCATCATCGAAGTAGAAGGCAGGACGATTCCAACTTGGAGTATTAATATACTCTGCCAGCTCCTCATTTACGTTTCGCACATCTTCAAGAAGTTTATGAAGCAAATCTTGTATATCCTCAGGAGGATGTTGCTTTTCTCCATGCTTAATTTCAAGAAATTTCTCCCAAGCCAGCAATAAAACCTTTGGCGTTTCTCTAAAAGATAAACGATTAAACTTCTTTAGAAAGGTTTCTATAGAATTCATTAGGTTTTCTTTAGCTTGCAGAATTTCCTCACTTGTTTCTTGAGGAGGTTGATGAATGACGGGATACTGCGGGGGTTGAAATTGGTCAAAACCGAAAGAATTAGAACTGTAGAAATTTTGGTTCAACGGTTGACACTGAAACGTCGCATGAGGACCCCCGCAGTTTTCACAAGGAAATTGTTGTGGTTGACTCAGAAAATAATGTAGAGGTTGGTTAAATCCAAAGTCTTGATTGTAACAGGGACCCTGATCAAAGACGGGTGTGTTCCCTGTTTGACAATCGAAGCCCGGATGAGAGTTCTCTCCACAAAATTCACACGAGTATGTCTCGTATTGGTATTGTGGAGGTTGGTTGAAGAAGTTTGGTGTTTCATTATAAGAATAAGGATTTGGGTCATAGACAAACTCATTTCCGGATCCTACACTGCTACAGCTCGGACAGTTTCCACCATTAAACGGACCTCCACAATATGAACAACCAAATTGGTTATACGAAGACATGTCGAAGAATTAAACGGATAAGAGGATAAAGAAGATAAGAATTAAACGATATAAGAGGATAAAAGAGACTATTATTATTAAAAAAAATTTGGTTTTTTCAACAATGTATTCACAATTTATTTTAACAACGGACAATGAGATAAGACACTTAAACCTAATAATCAACTCGCTTCTCGGTAACTCTTTAAAGAGAAAAACGCACAAAGGAGCGGAGGAGTAGGAAAGCGCGAGGCTATTAAAAACCTTTCTCCTTTAGGGTCGTAGTTCCTTGGAACGACCCGCCTTATACCCCTCTTAGAGTTTGTTTATCTTTCAAAGGTGAACCGTACCTCGCGAGAGACACAAAAGGTAAGTTTTTGATCTTTTGTTCGGGAACTTATTAATGATAATACTTCAATTGAAAGTATTATATTGATGGTGAATTTTATTTCTTTTTATGGACAATGTTTTTAAATTTTTGGTATTTTTTTATATTATATATATACTAATAAAAGAAAAATATTTTTGTATTTTTTTTATAAGAAAATAAGCAAAATAACTTCACTCGGAAGGATCTTCAAACACAAATTGTCAAACGGCTCAACAATCGTATACAATCCTCCCCGGCAACGGCGCCAAAAACTGATTGAGTTCCTGATTATACCTTTTAAAAAATATATATAAATAAATATAATAATACTTATAAATACATAAATATAAGGATAAGAATTAAAAATCTCTCAATGTAGTAAACCGAAAGTATGATTCCCGGGTCGTTATCCCCAACGAGGAATGCAATTGAAAGCCGAGAGTCGTTTTAACAATAGATGCTTGAATGGAACAAGATTATGATTGGATATCTAAAACTACGAGAAAATTAAGACAAACACTTAAAAACAATTAAGGCAAAACTAATTTAACTAAAAACGCAAATCGGGAATCCTAAAACGTGACCTAAAAACCCTAAATTATCAAAATTAAGTCCTAAAATGTTCTTTTTGAATTTTATAAGTCTTAATTGACTAAAATGCTAGAACAAAGAAAACTAGACCAAAAACGGAAAAGATTTAAGCTTAAAAACACTAAAAACATGAACGGGATTCAATCCCGTTCTTTAAAAAATCAAAATTTGCAATTTTAACCCTACGAAAGCAAATCTAATTTTCCTAAGTCCTATATGTTAAAAGAAAATTTTCTAAAAAAGAATTATATTTTTTTTAACTTTTTTATAATTTTTTATGAATTAAAAATGATTTTAATGAAATTAAATGTTTAAAAATACTAAACTATTTAATAAAATCTAAATTTTTTTAGCAAAAGTAGCTTGAACAAAGATGAATCTAATAAGAATAAGCTGGGAAAAACAGCTTATCAAATAAGCTATGAAATAAGCTAAAAACGGCTTATAAGCCAAAAGAGGTAAAACGTGTATAAAAGATTGATTTTGCAAACATAAACCGAAAAAGACCCAAGGGCGAGTGGTAGTGTGTGTTGTGTATAAAACGTTTGGTTGAATTGGGGTGGAGGTCTCGGGTTCGAGTCCTGCTCACCCTTGACTTCCCCTAATCCCAAACGTTTTTGTTTTTCATTTTTTTTACAACTTTTTAGAAAAGCACTAAATAAGCAATTTTTACAAAAGCACTTTTTTTATAAACCCCAAATAAGCACAGAATAAGCTAGCAAAAGTGACAGAATAAGCTAGTTATACTAAAACACTTAAAAGGCTAACTGTTAAGCTAAATTAAGCACTAATAAGCAAATGAAAACTCAAAATAAGCTAAGACAGATAAAAAGCCATATCTAAAAAGCAAGTTTGAACAAAAATAAGCAACTACAATAAGCTAGAAAGACAGAATTCTTAAAAAGCTATAAAACTTAAGAATTTTAAGCTAAATTGCAAATAAGCTCAAATAAGCTCTAAACTAAAGGAAATAAGCTAAAGTGGGCTTAGACTAACCTAATAAGCTAAACTAAACTTAGAATAAGCAAATGCAATAAGCTATTAAGCCTAAATAAGCAAATAGCTTTTTGGCCAAAACTGATAAGCAAAAAGGCCAAAAGGCCAAAAGGGACTTTTCTAGCTTATTTTTAAGCTAGAAAACAGATCCTTATGGCTTAGTGGCTTATACCACTAAAAAGAATGGCCAAAAAGCTACAATAAGCAACAATGAAAAAGCAGTTTGAAATTCAAATAAGCACTTAAAAAGCTTCATGAAAAAGCTATCTCACACTGTTTTGACACTTAGACAAATTTTTGCAAACTTTTGTAATCTTAACAAAACACCAATTTTGAGCTTAAAAATAAGCACCTAAACAGATCCTTATGACTATATAACCTACAAACAGATTAAGCTTTGACCTCAAAGAACTTATATCAACATTCAAAAGAGAGTTTGAAATTCAGAATAAGCCACAATAAGCATTTGAAAAAGCATTTTCTCAAACTTTTCAATACTTAGCAAATTTTTGACAGTTTTGGCAAAACACAAAAATGACAAATGCAGGCTATTAGACTTGATTCCTATCTAACTTTAACACATGCATAAACACAAAAAAAACATCACAAAACAACAATAAGCAAGATCACAATCAAATAAGCAATAAAATCAGTTATAAGCCAACAGATTCAAACCACAAACTCTTTAAACCTTAACAATGAGATTTAACACTTAAAAACTCAAACAAACTGAATTTTTGGACTAATTTAAGCTAAACTAAATTGACTAAAGTGTCAAAATGCAATTTTGACCCATTTTGACCCATTAAAACAGTTATGCCAAACACCCCTTTAACTTTTTGAAACACTTTTTAAAGCTGATTAACAATGATATAAGCAAACTAAATGGAAAACAGATAACAAGCAAGTAAAGTTAAGCAATATTAAGCATAAAAAGAACAAGAATAAGCACTTAAATAAGCTAATGAGTAATAAGCAATTCAAAGGCAAATAAGGACAGTTTAACTCAAAAATTTAAATAAAAGGCATAAAAGCAACAATCAAAGACAAATAAGCATAGATAACATAAATAAGCAACAAAAAGCATAAATAAGCAAGAAATAAGCAGTGCTACAGTAGAAATGCAAGAAAATGGAAACTTACAAAGGCCCTTGCTCAAAACAGGGCAAATGGGCTCAAAAGAGCTTATCTACAAGCTCTAGCTTATCAAAGATAAGCTAGTAGTGTCCATAAGCCTATCCAAATCCGGCTTATCATCCAAAAAGCTGTGGTATTTGAGGGTGATATATTTAAATGTTTTTGTAAAATTATCTTAAAAACTTTATATATAAATAAAAACAGTTTGCTTATAAGTTTTTATAAGAGCTTAAAACAGTTCATGAAAAGCTTTTGAATACTTTAAAACACAAATTTAAGAACCACAAATTTTAAGTTAAAACTGAAATTTCATTAATTAATAAAAAGAAGCATTACAATATTAAAAAGATTACAATAAAGATTAACTAGGTGAAAAACTTGAACTAAAAACTAACTGCCAAAAGGCTTACAAGTGAGCTCTATTTATACTAAACTAATGAAGGTTCTAGGAGGTGTGCTTTCTTTGTGAGAGCTCTTGCAGGTGTGTTTGTTATGTGAGAGTCTTCAAAGACTCATCTTGGCCATTGAATTTGAGTAGTGTCCAAGTCATGCCATCATAGCCCTTCATCTTTTGTCTTGTTCTCTTGACGAATAAGGATGCAAAGGATTGCCAAGGTGGCAATAAGGGGAGGGATAAGGTTGGTCGACAAGGGGGAGAAGAAAGGGGAACAGTGTTTTGTTTGGGTTTTATTTGTGCGTATGGAGACAGGGCAACTGAAAGGGATGTATAGTTGTTCCCGCTATTTTTGAAAGTTTGGGAAATGGGCAAAACAAGCCCCTCAAGATGTATATTATCATTTCATGAATCGTCCTTATACTTTGCAAATTTGGTCCTTGAGGTTGGGTTGTTGTTTGCACCGTTTGTCCTTAAAGGACTAACGGTATAAAGGGTTAAGGGTGTTGTGTTAACAGGAGAGTTATAAAGGGGTTATATGGGCTAGTTGTTGGGCCGGTTATAAAAATAAAGGTGTTGGGCCTTTATTAAGGTTTAAGTTGTACAAAGTTTGTAAAGTATAAGTGGGCTGACCCGGGCCCACTAGGTGGGTACGGGTGGGCCCACTTTTGGCAATTTAGGTTTTCGGGTTCGGTTTTCGATGCTTTTTCCAATGCCACTTCCCGGGGTTGACTTTGACTTTGACTTTTTCGTTGACTTTGATTTTGTCTTTTTGACTTCTCACGGTCTTTCCGTTCTCGTGCTCGGTTTTGTCGTTTTGGCTTCGATTTTTGTCCTTTTCTTGGATATCCATTACCTGCATAATACAAATGCAAAACATACAAATATAATGTATTTTTGGTACGTTTTTAGTCATTTAAGTCCGTTTTTAGTGGTCAAAGGTATGTGTAATTAAACACATACCAAAATCCCCCATACTAAGATATTGTCGTGTCCTCACTCAATGCTACAAGTAAGCACTTAGAAAACTAAGAATCTCGATCCCCCTCGACTAATTACCTCGAAAAGTAGCTAAGTGTTCATCGAGGGGAATTAAAGAATCAAGAGTTTAGAAAAGTCCCGTTTTTACCATTCTTAAAGATATACACTTATTCCTACTAATATTTTTGTATTTTTCCTTTTTTTAGCAACTAACTTATTTTGACTTTCGTTATTTTCATAACCGTTAGGGATCATAGAACAAGATGCATTTCGATCCGAGAATGCCCCAAAAAGGATAAATTCATCGTTCTCGACTTTTCACTCGTCCCAAACCAAGCTTAAAACGAAATTACCGTATAAATATCATTAAGGATGACTAAACACTACTCATATTTGCAACTTGTGAACTTTTCACTCCCAACAATTATTATATCTTAAGTGAATGTGCCATTTTGAATTTCAACCATGGATCAACGTTTTGCAAAATTCTATGTTTTACGTTCCACTCGAGAATAACGAGTTTGAAGGCGAGATTATCCCATGTAGCGACTTTCATCTCGGCACATCCTAACCTTGCAGCTAAGTGACCAGGCTTTTGACACCCCTCAGAGACTAGTATCGGGACTCATGGACCTTAGGTTTCTAAAACTCTTAGGTTTCTCGTATATACATAGCTTATTCAAAAACTTAAAATGAATTAGTCAAAGTTCAAAAGCATATTTAAATTTAACAAAAAGAGATCTTACATTTATTAATTCACACTTAATATTAAACATAGCATTGATACAATTGTAACCCTCGACCTTTTAGAAGGCTGCAACATCGGTTGTGAGCCGGCAAGATGCAGCAAACTTTTATCAGTCTCGGATTTTTATTCTTACTATGGGCTTTCTTTAGAAGGCTGCAACATTGGTTGTGAGCCGGCAAGATGCAGCAAACTTTTATCAGCCCACGGTTTATATTTATAATTTATTATTCTTTTTTTCATATTTTTCATTTATATATATATATATATATATATATATATATATATATATTCTTTATTTCTTTTTACTTTATAATATATAGAGAAGACTTTTTTTTGAAAAATTTAAGTATAAATTTGAACTAAGACAAAAAATTTTGCTATTAACTACATAAACATTGTTGATCTAAGTTTAATCTCCAAAAATAGCATGTATTATTAATCCGGTTAAAAGCTTATGGGAGAAAAAGCCACAAATTACAGACAACTCTAAATTTCCAACTAATCCTTGTTTTGCATCCAACTCATACTTAACTCTATCATTTTTTGTTCTTCGTGAATTTCTACGAACGCTTCGGGTCAAAATTTATTCTTATTCTACCCAGTAGGAAAGTCAAAATTATGACAAAACACTTATTTTATTCTTGAAATTTTTTCATTTTTTTCATTTTTTTATAATTTTGTTGGTAAAAACAGGATTACACGAAAACAACGGATGCAGGCACAATTAAATCGATAGATTCCCCCCATACTAGAATTAAACATTGTCCTTAATGTTTTTAGAAGGGTCTCTACGTAAATCCTAAGCCGTTTATTAAGTATGCTTAAAGATAAACGTTAGTCGATTAGATTAGGATATTGGATTTCCCAAATGAAGCTGAGGATTTGAAGCTCGAGTGATCGAAGGACAAAACCGCGAGCACGAGAGGCTTCAAAAATCCGGGACAATCCTGGACAATCACAAAAAACACAAGCAAACGAGAATGGAAAGAGGCACACCTCCTCACAACAAAAAACACTTATTCATTACTACATAATATTACTACTAGGATAAGCATGGGTTGCCTCCCACGAAGCGCTTGTTTAGGGTCACTAAGCTTGACCCAATCCCCGAATTCATTTGTCCTTGGGGAAGGTTTGGAGATCCGGGACAACCATTTGTGGTACGTCCCCTCCAAAGTAGTGCTTAATTCGATGACCGTTCACCTTGAAGTTTGGCCCGGAGTTTTGAGATAACTCAACGGTGCCATATGGAAAGACATGGGCAATGGTGAACGGTCCAGACCAACGGGATTTTAACTTGCCCGAGAACATCTTCAATCGAGAGTTAAAGAGGAGGACTTGATCACCGACGTTGAAAACGCGGTTTTTGATCTTTGAGTCATGGATCCTCTTTGTTTTCTCTTTATAGATTAAAGAGTTCTCATAGGCATGATCACGAAGTTTATTTAGTTCATTGAGTTGAACTTTTCGGTGATCACCCGCGGTCTCAAGGTCAAAGTTTGCATGCTTCAAGGCCCAGTAGGCTTTGTGCTCGAGCTCGATCGGTAGATGACATGCCTTTCCGTACACGAGCTTGTATGGGGTACACCCGATGGGTGTTTTGTAAGCGGTATGGAAGGCCCAAAGTGCATCATCTAATTTGTCCGACCAAGAGGCACGGTTCTCGCCCACGGTCCTTTCAAGAATTCGTTTCAAGCCACGATTGGATACCTTAACTTGCCCACTTGTTTGTGGGTGATACGCGGTGGAGAGACGGTGAGTAACTCCGTATTTAAGCATGACCTTTGCAAACTGGTCATTGCAAAAATGGGTTCCGCGATCACTTATGATAGCACGAGGGGCACCGAATCGGGCGAAGAGAGATTTAAGAAATTTGCAAACAACTCGGGCGTCGTTGGTGGGGAGCGCTTTCGCTTCAACCCATTTTGACAAGTAGTCGACCGCCACGAGTATATATTTGTTCCCTCATGAAGACGGGAACGGCCCCATGAAATTAATGCCCCACACGTCAAAGATTTCGCAAACTTGGATGGAATTTTGAGGCATTTCATCACGTTGCGAAATTTTTCCTTGACGCTGATAAGTATCACATCGGGTGACCAAGTTATAGGCATCTCGGTAAATCATGGGCCAATAAAATCCTGAGTCAAAAACCTTCTTGGCGGTGTAGTTGGCACCGTAATGTCCCCCGGTAGGTCTACTATGGCAAGCTTTGAGGATGTCAAAAGCTTCTTGGCCCGCAACACACCGCCGGATCACTTAATCCGCACATATTTTAAACAATTATGGGTCGTCCCAAAAGTAGTGTTTAACATATTTGAAAAACTTGTTGTTTGTTGGGACGACATCCCTTTAACAATGAAATTCCCCGTGTGGTAATTTGCAAAATCGACAAAGCACGGGGTACTTGAGTCACCACGAAAAGTCACCATATTAAGTGTCTCGAGAGGAAACGTTCCATTTATCTCCTTTGGGTCAAGCACATTTTCATAAGGATTTTCTAATCAGGAAAGATGATCGGCCGTGAGATTCTTGGCTCCTTTTGTGTCGATTACTTTGAATTTGAACTCTTGAAGGAGGAGAACCCACCGGAGCAATCTCGCCTTGGAATCTTTTTTAGCAAAGAGATATTTTAGGGCGGAGTGATCCGTATACACTATGCTTTTGTTCAAGATGAGGTAAGACCGGAATATTTCAAAGGCATACACCACGACTAACATTTCTTTCTTCGTCGTGGTGTAATGCGATTCCGCCTCGTTCATTGTTTTGCTAGCACAGTGTATAGGCCTAAAGTGTTTTTCATGACGTTGCCCCAAGACTGCACCTATGGCAAAGTCGCTTGCATCGCACATAAGCTTCGGTAAGTTTTTTGTTTAACGTTTCAAAAGCTTGAATACATTTATTGGAGAAGATGAGCGAAGTATTTTTCTCAAGAAGATGAGTCATCGGTCGGGAAATTTTGGAAAAATCCTTAATGAACCGTCGGTAGAAACCAGCATGACCGAGAAAACTCCGAACACCCTAGGACGGAGGTGTAAGAGGGTTTATAAAAAGAAAAACCTTTTATGGCAATCACGTTGACTTTGGCTTTTATTCGACCCAATCCCATTTTTGAAATCTTATAGCCAAGGACAATGCCTTCCTTAACCATAAAATGACTCTTTTCCAATTAGACAAAGATTGGTGTCTTCGCACCTTTTTGAGAATCTTGCTACACGATAGAATGCAATTTCCGAATGAATTCCAAAGACTAAAAGCGTCCAGTGAAGACTTCCTCGTTTTTTTCCGATCATATCATAAAGGATAGCCATCATACACCCGTTTGGAACGTGCCCGTGCATTGCATAAGCCAAAGGCATGCGACGGTAGCGAATGTTCCATAAGGACTCCGCGAATTTTGTCTTTTCTTGAATATGAGGGGTCAATAGGAATTTGAAAGTATAACCCTAGAAACCATGCGAGAAAACAATAGTACTCATTTGCCTCTAATCTCTCAAGCATTTGATCCATAAACGGTAGTGGAAAGTGGTCTTTACGGGAGCTTCATCAAGTTTCGGTAGTCAATGCATACACGCCAACCCATAACCAATCGAGTAGGAATTAACTCGTTTTCATCATTTTCAACAACGGTAAAGCCACCCTTTTTTGGTACGCAATGTACGGGGCTTACCCAAGGACTATCCGAGATCAGGTAAATTAATCCGGCGTCAAGAAGTTTTTCAACCTCCTTTTTGATGACATCGTGGATTTTTGGATTCACCCGTCTTTGGTGTTGAACCGCCGGTTTGTAGTCCTCTTCCATAAGAAATCCAGAGAGTACAAAATTCCCGGGTTGAAGTCACCCTTGTTGTCGGAGAGTGTTCCAGCGATGGCTTGCTTGGTGGCGTTCACAACCTTTATGAGAGCGCTTTTTCCACGACACTCAAGTCTTTAGCAAATATGACGGGAAACTGTTGTCACCTTCCCAAAAATGCGTTATTCGGATGAAGGAGGTAAGTCCTATGAGTCGACCACGGGAGGTTCATCAATTGGAGATTTTATCAGTTTTAAGCTATCACAAACTTTATGTTACTTTTCGAATTTCCAGGCAATTAATTTCCTTGAGTGGGAGGGGTAATGATGGATCCATCATTGAAATTTCTATCAAGAATAAGATGTCCCCCCTCCGGTCATAATACGAGGGGGGGGGGAAGAGTCATCAACTTTCGGTGAAGTTGGATCATTGTATGAGCAAGGAAAGCATCGACTTTTTTTCCCTCGAGAAGAAATCAACTATCCCCGAAGGGAGTGAAGTCGGGACTAGGTAGAAACGATCGGTCATAATAGGAGTGGATAGCCACCTTGCATCACATCGAAGAAACCGAGAACTTCTTGAGAATACTCCTCACAATCCATGTCAATGACGTCGTTTTGGTTTGCCGTCATATCATCATAATTAGAGGAGTATCTCGAAGTTTGATCAAGATTGAATGTTACGGCTTCTTTTCCAACATGAAGAGTTAATTCACCTTCGTACACATCAATCAAAGCACGTCTGGTTTTTAAGAAGGATCTCCCTAGAATTAGGGGGACTCGGGGATCGGCATCAAAGTCTACGACTACAAAGTCGGCCGGGAATTGGAACTTTCCTACTTTTAAGTCGACATCTTCGGCGATACCGATCGGTTGGGTAATCGAACGGTCCGCAAGTTCAAGGGTCATTCAAGTAGGAGTAAGTTCCGGAAGAGAAAGCATTTTCCATACAGATAATGGCATGAGATTTATGCTAGTGCCAAGATCGGCCAAGGCTAAGCACTCATCCATTCCGGGAAAATCACACGGTATGAGAAATTTGTCGGGGTCTCCAAGTTTTTTGGGTAACTTTTTGAGGAAAACCGCCGAGCAATGCTCATTCAACGGAGTTATAGCCATTTCACTTAATTTTTCTTTGTTTCCAATCAAACTCTTAAGTGTCGAAGAAAATTTAGGCATGAGAATTAAAGCATCCGCGAGGCTAATTTTGAAACTCAAATCTTTAAAGATTTTGTAGAATTTCTCAATTTGGTCGTTAGCTTTTTCATGGCGCCTTTCATCATTACCTCTCAAAGGATACGGAATCGACGGTTTCGGGTTAGGCATCAGAGCATTAACGGGCTCAAAATTTGGTACTTAAGGTTGAACTTGGACAACCGGAGGTTGGACGTCTTTAGTACTTCCATTATTAGTAGGAAGCACCGTGTCCTTTGTCACCTCGTTTTCACGTCCAGCTACTTTAGGAGGAGAAGTAGAAGTAGTAGGAAACGTGGGTCTTTGAAAAGCACCACCGCTTCGGTGTAAATACCCTTCAAGTCTACCTTCGGGTTAGTAATGATATTACTAGGGAGTGTACCCGAACCTGAAGTAGAAGTGGTATTGGAATTTACGAATTTAGAAAGCATGTCCGTTAAATTGGTCATTTAATTTTGCAAGTTTTGATTTTGATTTTGCATATTTCTCATAACTGCATCATTCGCTTTGACGTAGTTTTGAAAATCATCCTTCGACACACCTTGTGTTTGCGGCCGGAGTTTGATAAGGTGGAGCTTGGTGAACTGGTGGTTGATTAATCGGGGGTCGATAAATTAGGCCCTTTGGTTATAATTATTCCCCTCGTCTTGGTTGTAACGGTTTTGTTGTTTTCCTTGTTTTGTTGAACGGAGAAAACCGAGAGGTCGAATTTAATTATCAATCGGGGCTTGGTAACTGGTATTTCCTTGGTTGTAGTTAGCCGCGGCGGCTTGGGAAACAAATTCTTAAATATTGTCACGATAAATGTTGCCATTGGTGACGGGACAATTTCGGTAAGAATAAGCACCACCACAAGTAACACAACTTTTCTCGGCCGCTTTTACGGGAGCGGGAGCTTAGGATTGGTTTTTCTTATCGAGAAGCAAAGCTTTCACCATGTATTTAAGTTCGGCAACATCGGGAGAAATACCAGGGGTAGAAGAGCTCGAACTCACTTTGGCAACAACCTGTTTGTTACGTGAATTACGAACTTTGGATTTGCTCTCAATGATTCTTAGGCAATCATGGGCCATTTTATCGAAAAAGTTACCACCCGCGGCGGAATTCAACGAATCTTGATCATTAGAGTTTCAAACATTATCAGCAAGTATCGAGATGATGTAAACACGGAAAAACATGATGTGGGCATGCGCGAAGAAGATCATTGAATCGGTCCCATGCCTCATAAAAACTTTCATCAAATCGTTGTTGAAATCTCGTGATTTCATTTCGAAGATTTGTTGTTTTGGAAGGAGGGAATAATTTGTTGATGAATTTTGAAACAAGATCATCCCATGTGAGAATCGATCGAGGGGGTTCTTTTTCAAGCCAAATCCAAGCGGCACCCTCGAGGGAAAATAGGAAAAGCATAAGCTTAACCGACATACTCGAGACGTTCGGGAACTTCATCCTAGAAGTGATCTTGTTGAAATAACGAATGTGAGCATGAGGGTCTTCTTTGTCATGTCCAAAAAATTGTTTGTTTTGAACGAGGGTAAGCAAACCGTGCTTAAGCTCAAAGTTGTCCGCGGTGATTTTGGGAACAACGATGGCATCCTCGTAACCCTCGGTGGGTGCTTCGAGCAATTGAGCCATAGTACGATTATCGTCCATCGTAACTACTGAGGATCTTGGATTTATCATTGGTTTCCACAAGATTAAATGTTTCAACAAAATTCGGTGGGACTTGTTGTTGTTGACGGTTAGAATTACGAGATTGAGAACGAGTGGGCATGCACTAAAATATAAAAAGAAAATTTATACTAATTTTCTTTTCTTTTTTTCTTTTACTTTTTTTGGTTTTTCAATAATGTATTCACAATTTGTTTTAATAACGGACAATGAGATAAGACACTTAAACCTAATAATCAACTCGCTTCTCGGTAACTCTTTAAAGAGAAAAACGCACAAAGGAGCGGAGGAGTAGGAAAGCGCGAAGCTATTAAAAACCTTTCTCCTTTAGGGTAGTAGTTCCTAGGAACGACCCGCCTTATACCCCTCTTATAGTTTGTTTAACTTTCAAAGGTGAACCGTACCTCGCGAGAGACACAAAAGGTAAGTTTTTGATCTTTAGTTCGGGAACTTATTAATGATAATACTTAATGGAAAGTATTATATTGATGGTGAATTTTATTTCTTTTTTATGGATAATGTTTTAATATTTTAATTTTTTTATATATTATATATATACTAATAAAAGAAAAATCTTTTTGTATTTTTTTATATGAAAATAAACAAAATAACTTCACACGGATAGATCTTCAAACACAAATTGTCAAACGGCTCAACAATCGTAAACAATCATCCCCGGCAACGGCGTCAAAAACTGATTGATTTGAAACTAAACCTTTTTAAAATATATATAAATATAAATATAAAATAATATACTTATAAATATATAAAGAAGGATAAGAATAAAAAAATCTCAATTGTAGTAATCCGGGAGTATGATTCCCGGGTCGTTATCCCCAACGAGGATTGCAATTGAAAGTCGAGAGTCGTTTTGAGAATCGATGCTTAAATGGAACAAGATTTTGATTGGTTATCTAAAACTATGGGAAAATTAAGGCAAACACTTAAAAACAATTAAGGCAAAAAAAATGTAAACTAAAAACGCAATCCGGGAATCCTAAAACGCGACCTAAAAACCCTAAATTATCTAAAAATAAATTGTGAATTACATAATGTCATACAATGACCTAAAACATGAGGTGTTATATGGTCCCTCTATTTTAGTCCTTTGGTGATACAAATTTGGTCCTTGGAGTTTTTAATTATTTGCACCGTTAGTCCTTAAAGGACTAACAAGGGTGAGTTTAAAAGGGCAACAGGAGTGTTATAAAAGGTGGTGTTGGGCTAGTGTTGTTGGGCCGGGTATAGATAAAAATGGTGTTGGGCTTTTATTAAGGCTTAAGGCTTATAAGATATAAGTGGCCTTTCCTGGGCCCACTAGGTGGGTACGGGTGGGCCCACTTTTGGCAATTTAGGTTTTCGATTTTGGTTTTCGACGCTCTTTCCAAATCCACTTCCTGGGGTTGACTTTGACTTATTTTACTTTGACTTTTTGTTGACTTTTGGCTTTGACTTGACTTTTCTCTCACGCTCTTTCTGTTCTCGTGCTCGGTTTTGTCGTTTTGGCTTTGATTTTGTCCTTTTCTTGGATATCTATTACCTGCATAATACAAATGCAAAACATACAAATACAATGTATTTTTGATACGTTTTTAGTCATTTAAGTCCGGTTTTAGTGGTCAAAGGTATGCGTAATTAAACATATACCACTTAGTTGCGTAGATAGTAAGTTTCCCTTCTATTTAATGTTTGTGGATACCCCAGATACATGTTATTGCTGTTATTATGATTGTTCGGATCTGTTTCTTTGGATATTGGTGAGTTTAATTGGTTCTTTCGTTGCATTGATTACTCGTATAAGTATCAAAATTTTCTTTAAAGCACTAATTGTTCCTAACATATTAGTGCGGATCATTACTACGTTCTTCATATATCCTTTGGTTTTCGTAACATGTTGCGGCATGTTAGTATCAACATTTGTCTATGGTTTTTCTTTTGATCGAGAGTACATATGAGTCTTCATGTTCTTTCCTTTTGGTTCGTAATGTCTTTGTATTAATTTCTTTTGTGCGTGTTCGCTTCAATGTTATTCTGACTATATGGTTCATGGTACTTTCTTTCGTTTTCAAACAATAAAATTGTGTTAGAGTCTTTACGGTATTTTACGATCTCTTTTGGTATTACGATGTCCTTGTCTGAGTAACATATTTTATATTAATGTCGAATTATGAAAACCTTTTGAAGTATATCTTGATGTTGTTTGGTGAAAACTATTTTGAAATGATTTTATGAATACAACATTTCTATGGAAATGTCTCTTTATTGTT